>PVIC010003333.1:38000-69797 GCA_004025085.1 Thryonomys swinderianus
AAAAAAAAAAAAGATTGTGCTATAGATTATATCCTTCCCTTGGTTGCCAGTTCCCAAAGGAGAAAAATTACAGTGAGTAAAGTTCATATTAGTTAAGTTCCTATTCTTAAATAGCTACCAATTTTAAATCCTTGATACAAGAAAATTAGTTAATAAATCAATGAGATCTATACCAAAGACAGTTTTAATGAGAAATTCTATATAGAACAGAATAGTTACACTTATTCTAAAAATATTCACAAAATCTGTTTAGAATATGATTGTGTTGAAATAATTATTCAGATTCATATGTATTCATATCAGTGAACTCAATTTAAAAATAAAATAGTCACATACTTTCTTAATTCAAGTATGTCAAGGATATGTCTGTCTGCCACTTAAACTCAAGATGAGAATTATATTACTAATGATTTTACAGACAAACCTAATGAATTTACCTCTCTAATTAGCTATGAATTAAATAAAAAATTTCTGCTATCTAGAAAAATTCAGACACTGAGAGTAATTTTACATGATATTTACTAAAGAAAATTAAAAATTTTAGTAGCCTTTAGGATATAAATGATAATACTTTGACAGAAAGTATGTACAGAAAGAGAGTGAAATAAATAATGAGGCAGCTAATTGTTTTAAATGTTAAATTAACTCTAGATTAGTGGTATTGAGCCAACTAAATGCAGTGAAAGTTCCAGGTGCATTCTGAAAGAACATTTTTCTATTGTATATTTAAGGTATATGAGGCCATGACAGAAGCTATATAATAACATTCCTACAGAAAAGACAACTCCTAAGGGGAAATGGTCAGAGAAAGGATGATAACAATATGGCAGACAAAAATGAACTCTGAGAAAAATCCCAGCACTACTCAGGAGACTCCATAGCACCAGAATAAATAGAATTAATGCCAACTCAACCTCCGAATCCCATTCTAGGAATGACTTAGTTGAAAAGCAAACACCAAGAGCCTACAAGTTGTATATGTTTCTGGGAGGCTGACAAAGTGCCCTGAAACCAACATCTAAGTGAAAAACGGTTTCATTTGTTGGGCTAGTGAAAAGTGAAAATGTAGGTAGTGTAATGAAGAAAAAATTGTCATTAAAAGTTCAAAAATGTAATGTTTATTGTTCCTTTCATAGCCCCTTTCTTATTTTGTTATGGTTGTTTGCTATGTAATGTTACTCTAAATTAAGTAAAGCTAAATTATTAGTATACATTTCACTAATCATCATTATATTTTTCTGTTGGTTTTAAATATAAAAGCATTCAACCCACAAGACTTATCAATATCACAGGCTTTTTTTTGTAGTTCACATATAAACATATATTTATTTTTTTGTAAGAGCAATGAAAGGTCTTCACAAAACTAATGCCAAGTGTTTTTGTTTTACTTCTTGACATGCTTACATTCAAGCAATATTGATTACCTTGGTTTACTGATGAGTATGGAAGGACTGCACAAAAGGAGCTATAGACTGCAATGTTTTTCTCTATTCTTTGTCATCATTTTCAGCATATATGATTGAACCATAAAAGGATGTAAGAGAGAATACAATACAGTCATTTGGTCATTGTTTTTGTGACTTCTCATTTTGCAGAGACAAAATACCCAACACCCAAAGTTAAAGGAGGAAGGTTTTATTTTAGCTCATTTTTTTAGATGTTTCAGTTCACAGTTGGCTGGATTGAAGGCATAGGAGCATTAGGTAGGAGAAATAATGCATGGCGTGGCAAGCAGAAGGCAGCAAGCAGGAGCAGGAGCAGAAGCAGTAGCAAACTTGCCTTCCCCCTCTGCCTTTATATTTCACTCAAGCTGTAAGCCTGTTGATTTGTTTCACCTACACCCAGGACAAGGTTTTCATTATCCACCCCTAGAACTATGCTAATTCTAATCAGTAGACTAATGAATACCACACACTCTTAATCCAAGTATCATATACCTTCAATCCACATAGCTCAAAAAATGACACCTATGAATGCATGAGGCTTTGGGAGAACATCTAGATACAAGCCATAACGGTCATTATATGTTTGTTAAGGTCCATTGATTCACCTCCACATTCAAACCATGTTCTGTTTTAAACAGAAATCATTGTCTGTTATGGTTTGCCAGTATCCTTAGTTTCTCACTTATAAACAGAATATGCAGTATTATCACTTTTCCATTGACATCCAGAGCTTAAAGGAGCAGTATGTTTAACTCACAGTTCTGAGGATTGACTCATGGTCAGAGACTTCAAAGAAGAAATAGCATATTAGAAGGGTCTGTTGGAGGTATGGTGATCTTGGAACAACAGAGAGAAGACAGAAGCCAGAGACAAGAATACAGCCTTCCAGGTCATGCTCCCCATGACTTTTCTCCCCTCTAAAAAGTTGGACCTCCAAGCATGTAAGACTTGCAGGAGACATTTTAAATTTAAACCATAATATTCCTCCCTGTCCCCCAAAGTACTCATGTTCATTTCATTATACAAAATATGCTCAGTCCATCTCTAAGAGTTGCCAAATATTAACAGTTTCAACCCTGCTAAAACTCCAAGTACAAAGTCTCCTTTGAGACTCAAGGTAAATTCTTAAGTGCAAATGAAAAAGAAAGTTGAATATTTTAAAATAGAATGGCATTCAATTAACATCCCCTTTCCAAAGAAAGAAACACGGGGTAGAAAATAAGTGCACTCAAACAAGACTGAAATCCAGTGGGAAAAGCTTTAATCATGTAGTTCCCAGGGCAACATAGAGTGAGAGGATGTGAACTCCAAAGGACATGGGTGGCCCCATCACTGTAGCCTTGTTGGTTAGAGCCTGCATGACCTCTAACTCAGTCTGGCTACAGCTACTGCCGCTTTTCTCAGCAGATAATCCATGTTCCTGGCACTTTCATCTTTTTGGCATCTCCACTGCACATAAGTATATAATTCTTGGATTCTCTGTGCCTAAAAATGGATGACACCATACTCGGCTGCCACCTTGAGCAACAGCCTGCTCCCACCCCCAAACTCTGGTTGTAGTGGCTGCTGAATGTCTGGATGGCTGAGCACAGTGAAGTGCATGCCAGCGAATCAATTCTGTCAGAGAAACTTCTTGAGCACACACCTTGGGGCTCTCTTCTCCTTGAAAATCTCCTTGGAGTTTTCAAATAGAAACTTCATAGTTCTGCATCATTGAGCCTGTGAATGATAGAATATGATCAGTTCTTGGGAGGTTTTCAAACTATCTTTTTTACTGTTTTGATGCGAGTACTTGACTTCATTTTAATGCTAATCTTTGTAGCAGCCACAGTTTTACCCACTTTTCTGGACCCCAATTTTACAGATTCTCCTTAGTCCCCAAATCTTTACAGGTGGTTCCTTTCTGGCCATATCAGCTAGCTCTGTGTTTTTCTTCTCATTCTCTCCCTGGGGCAGCCAGAAACCAGAGACAGGAGGGGAAGGGCCAGTGGCAAAAAACACTGCTTCAGCTTATGCCCCAAGTTTCCTGATTCCTCTAACCAGGCTCTACCTCTGAGCATATGAGGCTGTGAAGGACATTTTAGATGTAAACTGTAGCACATGCTTACCAAGTACTCAGTTTGTGTCTTGCTGACCTTCTACTATTCATAGATTGTGATAGGTACAATGCACAAATGACATCTATGTCTTCTGCTTCTTGCATGCATATGTTGTATAATTCCCTCCTTAGAGAGTGTCTAGCATATGAAATATGGAATACCACTATTTCAATTTCATTATACTATGTAGAAAAGAGTTTTTGAAGTTGAAATTAAGGACCTGAATCAGTTGACGTAGGTTGATCAAAATCTTAATCATTTTAGGAGGGCCTGACACAGACAGATGAACCCTTTAATAGAGGGGCTAGACATCAGAACGCTTAAGCAGGAGCAGACTCTATGTCTCCCCTCTTTTCTCACCTTTCTCCTCTATTGCTTTAAAGCTTTGAAGAAGCCAACTGCCATGAACTCTACTGCCTCAAGGAAATTAATTCTTTCAACAACTTGAGGGAGCTTAGAAATAAATCCTTCTCTTATGGAGCCTCCAAGTAAGAACATAGCTCAGCCAACCCTGGACACAGCTTGTGAGTCCTTAAGCAGAGAATCTGTTTAAATGATGCCCTGACCCTGGACCTACAGAAATTGCTGCATAAGAAATATGTGTGGATTTAGACCCTCACTTGATGGTAACTTAGGGGACAGTGCACAACACTCACATTTGCATCTCTGGAATTGTGTGCTTACAGAGAGTTACAGATGCTGTTTGTGAATAGAGTCATAAAACCGGTGAAGATACACATATTCTATTAGCTATGCTCTCTCACACACTATTGCTCTGTCAGAATTTGCTTACAAAACACAAGTTCAAATTTAAAATCAATAAGAAATTATGATTGGCCTTGTCTTTGTCTACACTTTGGAAGAGCAGTAAGCAATTATTGATCTGGGTACTATGTGTAGTACCCTATGGATCAGTTTAAATGGCCATATCATGCTAACTCTATACTAAATTTTATATTTAATTACTGCACCAGTTTCTTTTCTCCAATTCAAACAAATGAACCCCAAAAGAAATATCAGGTTTTTTTTAAAACCAACAACATTGCAACATGCATTTTCTCTAATATCTAAGTTGAAGTGTTAATAATACATCCTGACACCATTTTCTTCATGTCATAGAATTTGAAGTAATCCTGTAAAGCTATAGAATATCTGGAAGAACAAATTCCCTCACTCTCTGGAATTTATTCAATCATCTTGCTTTCATCCTTGGAGATTCCATAGGAATAAAGATTATTGAAGAAGATTTCTTGATAAATTTTAAATGAAATCATCAATTTGATTTCACATAACCAACAATTGTTAAATGTTTGAAATACCACAAAATGGTGCTGCTCACCAAGATAGTGTTTTTTTTTCTTTCCTAAAAGCACTTTGGCATTTGAAAAAAAAAAAAAAACAAAACCGTGAGTGCTAAGTGGTAAACTATTTTATTCTCCCAAGGGAGAGAAGTAAAAGAAAAGAACTGTGATAAAAAGGGTTCCAAATTTATTTCGGCCTCCAACTCTCTCTCTCAAGGGTTGCAAACACATACGCATCAGCTTTTTGGTGGCACAAGAAGGTCCACAGTCCATTGTTTATGTTTTACCAAGACTTGTTTCATCTGTAGTCAGGTTGCAGGAACCAGAATCTATCCCATGGTTTCCCATGTTTCATTTTTCTTGCCTCAGATCTTGCAGTCAATTTTCATTTTTCTTATTTTACCATTTTTCCTTTGAGACAAATTCCCTTTATGAAGGCATCTCTATTTCTTCTTCCATTACCAAACTCAGATTCCAGCAACTTCACCCCTTAATCACTTCAATCTTTGTTACTTTTCCAAAGTCCTTATTTTCTGTGGGATATTTAATAGAGTACCACCTAATGTTTTCTATAAAATAGAGCAAAAAGAAATTACTCTGCCTGATGTAAAAGTATCTCCTTAACCTTTACCACTGTCTTTTTCCTCTGCACTGAACACAAAGAAATAGTTTTAAAGGCCTAGATGAATTTCCTGAGGATGATATTTCTTATGGGAAAATTCTGTTTAATCTCACACTTATAGATTTAATCAAACCAACATTTTTATTCTCTACTGAATGCCAGGCACTACATGTGATGGTGGAGAAGTATCAGTGAGTGACACAAGGCCTTACATTTGAAGAGCTCATGGTGTTGGGAAGGAGAGATCAAATGGCTCTTCACTCCCCCCCTTATTTCAACCACTGAAATATAACTGAAAATGTTAAACTTCATCCACACGGAACGTAAGCATAATGTGATGAAGACAATGGAAGCATTAAGAATAGCCATGAAGCTATGAAAAGAAATGCCACATAGTCTAGAACCAGTCTGTTTTATCATGTACTGCACTGAAATAAATATCATGAATTATTCTCTGCCCTCACACATTTCCTCTCTAGATTCACTTACCTGGTAACTTGCTAGTGGTCATGGAAATGGGGTCAGTTTTTTTTTATAGTGCATACAAAGGGGATGGTTTAATTATGAAATGACAATATGAGAGAAAATTGGATGAAATACTACAGTTCATTTTTCTCATTTACTGGGAAAAATGTGGACATGTGGTTTCTTTCCAGCTCACCTGACTGCTCTCTACAGTCACCCTGTGTGAAAGTGCTACCAGCAAGCCTTGTGCTTTAGTCAAAAGGGAAGAAACATATGAAGTTCTACCCAATAAAGACAGACCTGCTTTGAAAACCAGTATGTTTTATGCATTAGTCTCAAGCGCAAGTCTCTTTCTTACTAGAATTAACACTGACTCAGCTAACCAATGGCTCCTGATCTCCAGTCCAGAGTTTGGATTCCTCCCACTGATACTCAAGACTGCATGCTTTATTGGTCTCCTCCGGGGAAGAGTGCTCAGTTCCAAAAGCCACAAAAGTTAATGTAACTGGCCATTGTGGGAAAGACATATAGTTCTGACTGGACTCAAACATTAGCACTAAGCAACTAAAATATAATCCACCTACAGATCAGGGAATGGCAGGCAATAGGAGCTGGCATCAGACCATTGCGAATTCTCGGCTCAGCTTCTCAAGAAGCATGTAGCCTTGACAACATTGGTAAACATCAGTTTCACAGATAAGAAAGGGATGACAGGGTGTGAAATTCGGGGTGGTGGGAGAGTTAGGATGCATATCTGTGCTATATGACTGGGTGTAGTCCTTTAGAAGAAAAGCATTCATTTTGTTTGTTCTCCTTTCTCTAACACAATTTTGTCAACTAGTATTAGCAAGAAAACTGCATTTTTGTAATCTGACATCTTCAAGATTGAATACAATTAATGCAATTTCCAACAAAATACATCGCTAATTTTTCTAGCCTTTATGACCATCTGTGATTAATGCTCTTAGCTGGTGATAAATGTGCTATGTGTTATGTGTTATGAGTTCTGCAACTTGAAGCATTAAAAGTAGGATAAAATGTGTTGATTTACGCCGTCAAAAACATAGGATACCACAAACTTGACCCCTTTTAAGAAATATAAAATAATTTATGATAGGAATGTAGAGCTATTTAGGAGAAAAAATACATCATGCAAATAAAAAGAAAGCATACTTTAAAAGGTAGTCTAAATGTGACGTTAATTATGAATATGGCACATGCATTAACAATGTGGCTTTTTGAGTGAGACATACTTTACATGTTATAGTGGTTCTCTGTGCTCAGTTTCCTTGTCTGTTAAATGTTAATTGCAATACATGCATCATAGAATTTTATAGACTAAATGAATAACCTATAAGCTATACAACTATCAAGAATGTGGTTATTTCTCAACAATAGGTTATTAGTGTCATTTATCCTTGAATTCCTCAGGATCCTGGAAATCAAGAGAAAGCCCACTGATCTGGATTAATATATCAGCCACATTCTGTTGCTGAGACAAAATATCCAGCACCTACAATTTACTAGGAAGGTTTATTTTGTCTTCCAGTTTCAGCTGTGTCAGTCCATGGTTGGCCCACTGTGTCCAGAAAAGAAATGGCAGAGACACATGTTCATTTCATGGCTGCAAGAAGTAGAGGGAGAACAGTGGGCTTGGAATGACCCACCTCTGAGGAGACCTCATCTACTGCAACATACATGGGGCCTCTACAGCCCAAAGACCTTCCAAAGCCACACAGATGGACACATGAGACTTTCATAGGATATTTTATATAAAGCCTACAGCTTCTGAAGGAAACTTAATATTGGGACAGTTTTCAGTGAAACAGGCATGTTGGACTATTTTCAGCAATGTAAGGAATAATAGGAGACACTGAGAAACCTGGAGCTTGTCCACAATTAGCAGGCAACATGACAAATGCATATTTGTAGGAGAACAAGGGCAAGACCATAGCACTGTACCAGTAGTCATAAGGGGACACAGAACTATAGCACCAAGAAAGGAGGAAAGAAGTATGTCAATGCTCATGTGCCAAATCCAGCAGAAAGCCAGAGGGTGGAGACTAGTCCACTGCAGCATGGCTGTCCACAGGAAACAGCTCCCAAGGGTTCCGTCAGTCTACAGGTCCATCAGGAGGGTGGGTCTGCAGTGAAGGGTTAGCAGACCTCACCCAGTTCTCACTGTAACTAAGTGATTGGATCAGCTTCCTTTGTCTTCGTACAGAGTTATCTTAGCCCAGAGCCTTTATTTTGTTCACTGCATTCTTTCCAGAGTTCCCCAACCATGCCAAGTATGTGTTTTATTTTTAGGAGAGAGACCTAGTGTGACAGCTGTGCCACATTTGATATCTTAAGGGTTTTGACCAGTGAAGTGTAAGCCTTTATTTTGAGAAATATCTAGTTCTCTTAATATTTTAGTTCATAATCCAAAGAAAGAACATTCTTCATAAGTAAAAAATGGCATAGGTCAGAAAAATTTAAGTTGTTGATTCATTTGTGTGAAAAGCAGAAGTGTTAAAATCTGATGAGTATTTTAACATTTTTTTGGTTACTGTTTAGCAAACAAAGCTATATCTTGCTGTTTTGGGTCACTTACTATATTCTCTGCTCTATAGGGTAATTCCTAATGCCAAGAGCCATGTTCAGACAATGCTTTTGCATTCAATCAGAAAACAAACTTGTATCTTAATTAAATTATACAAATTTTTATTTCGTGTATCAATACTCATGATAATTACACCAGCAAGTAACCTGAAGGGGCTCATCTAGTAGTCTATTTATATATGTTCATCTCTATGTAACTAAAATGAAAGGCAGTATGTGATTTTACTCTAAACTTCCTCATAATCTGTCCAATTAGGGATTTAGTAAAAACCACAGAAGACTTGGAAATGGACCAAAGAAGATCTGTGGGAGTCTGCAGTGGAAAATCAGACATTTTCTTCCTACTTACACAATTCCATTAGATTTATGCTTTCACTGATCTTAAATGTTTTACAACTCGGCAAGTTGTAGATAACTAATTAAATGAAAGTGATTCCTGATCATACACAAATGAATTTCCTCTGTAGAGGCAGCTAACTTCACTCCTACATGTGGGGAAAGCCAATATGACATCTATTTGTAAATTCATTTCAACATTCCCAATTACCTCTGTCAGTATTTTGAATTCTCCTTTCAACCTACCATGATATCTTTATGGTTTTCTCAATAACTAAAGAGAAAATAAAATCATTGACATATGTCTACTTCAAGTTTCTAAGATAGTTGTAATTTTACCTTGTATAAAAATTGTTTTGGGGCCAGAGATTTAGCTCAGTGGTTCCAGCACCTGCCTAGCAAATGCATGGTCCCTGATTTGATCTCCAGTAACCACATACAACAATACCAGGTGTGGTGACTCATGCCCATCTGCATTCAGTGCCACATACCACAATGCTGGGTGTGGTGGCCCACGCCTGTAATCTCAGTGCTCAGGAGGCAGAGGTAGAGGATTGCTGAGTTCAAGAAGGCTTTCCTGGGCTACATAGTGAGCTCAGGGCCAGCCTGAACTACAAAGCGAGACCATCTCAAAAAAAAAAAAGTTGTTCTTTTTTACCTAGTAATATCATCCCTTAATTTTACACATGGAGAAAAATAAATATTAGAAAAGTTGCATAACCAAACAAATGTAATACCACTAACACTTTTACCTTATGATTTTTGAAGTAAAATTGTGTACTTTTCCCATGAAATAATATTTTATTAGTCCAAAAGAGCATTCATATGAAATTTATATTCAGCCTTTAATATAATGTTGGATCATATATACCATGAAAACTTAACCAACTAATCATTATTCTTGATTAGGTGATCAGTGGTAAGTATTGTTAATTACTGCCCAACATAGCTACTACATGGCAATAAAGCAACAGTAATAGCTCAGTGAGGCAGAAGCACAGCAGTCTTCTCTAGGCTCAGCCATCACACTTACCACCATTTGAGTTCAGTTGGAATTTTAAGAATTCTTAGTTATGTTTTTGTTTTCTCTACTGTTTCCTTAGATTAATAGATTATTAGCTGATTTAGTTTCCATGTGTTGCAAAAAGAAAAAGAAGGAGGAAAAGAAAATGGAAGAAAAAGAGCATTGGCTTTCAGCATGTGATAAGCTAGCAGCACATGTCTATGGGGTAGAACATGCTCTTCTGAAATTCAGTGATGCTGTGCAAAGTATATCCAGGCCCTTGGGAAAAGCACAGGTGAAACCACCTCACACTAAGCTGTTAAACTAAGGAAGTGAGGGATGGACCGTCATGCAGAGAAGGCCTTCGGCAAACTTGAATCCCCTTGGCTCACACATCTTTGACCTCAGATCAGATTTTTTTTTTCCCTTAACAGTTGTTTATTTCATCCAGAGAAACTGAAGAGGTAAATGAGTTCTAGAATATATGATAGGTACTGTGAAATAGAAAATACTCAAAGGGCAGTGAGGTGTACGGGTAAGTAATGAGGGAAAGAAAAAAATGTGATGGTAAAAAAAGGAAACAAAGATTCTCTATGTAGGGGAGAGTGTGATAGGGAGGACAAAGGAAAGGGAAAATTGGAATCAAGATACATGATGTACAGGTACAAATTTTTACTGTTTAGTGTGATCACAATGTGTATCTAAAATGTACCAATAAACTCAATAAATGAAAAAAGAAGTACATTTATTTACCTAACACTGAATACTCTCAAAGCATAACAAAGATGCACAAAACAAAACTTCAGAGTATATTCTAGTGTTAAATCTTGCCAAACTAGGGTTAAGATTTTAGCTCAGTGTTGCTGCTGCCTGCCTACCAAGCCCACAGTTGCGAGTTCAATCCCCAGTGCCACACACACACACACACACACACACACACAAAGACAGAAAATAATAACCCTGAGTATATTTAACTACATTTGGAATGTGTACTTGTAGAATATGAATTGTCAATGATACACTTAAAAAGCAACAAATTTTAAGATTCACATAAAAGTAATTAAAAATGTATTTTCTTTTTAAAGAAGTAAGACAAGAAAATGTTCTGGGCTCCATCAGTGTTCTGAGGGAAAGGTTTGTGGTGACTGCAGTGTGAAACCCTGGAGGGACAGTTTTGTGCTGTGGTTATCTTCCCACCCCGCAGAAGGGACAAAGCAACATGTGACCTTGAGAATATCCCAGATGATACTGTGTCCACACTATCTCACATGGCCACAGCACATTGAGGGATGTGGGTGAATGACTATTTTAAATCCAATTCCAGTTTTAGTTTTGGTGGAGAAGTGACAAAACACTAAGAACATGAAGTTGTTATTTTCTTAGTTTATTTCTTCATCAAGGGCTTCAGTTTTGTGCTTCTCTCAATTCTTCCAGAACTTTTATCTTCATGAACCACACTCAGAATTAAATGATATGGAAAACAAATCTAATATCTCAAGATCTTCTGCAAACACTCCATACCTGCATATACCATATTAAGACATACATGTAAAGAAAAATATTATTTTTGAGGATAATTAATAAGGTGTTAGTAATTGCTGTAGTTTTCCATCATATGCAGAGAAAAGGAATTACCCAAAAGATAATAGAAAACATAGATAATGAGCCATTCCTGGGTCTCTGTTGATCAATAATAGGTTAGTCATAGAAATGGTAAAGTGGAGCAGTTTCTTTTCAGCAGAGAACTATTTAAAGTTTATTGCAATTTGGTTGAATTTGAACACATGATCATGGTAGTCACCACATAACTGTGTACACATATGTGAAGACTGCATGGACTTTGTCAGCCTGGTCACACATTCTTGTCGATTCATGCAGTGAAAGGGATTCGGTACAAAGTGTCATTATGTCAAAAGCCACAGACCGTCTCTCCATTTGAGCCTCCTTTCTCAGCACTAGGTACTGCATCAAGCTGACTCGAGCGCTTAACCAGAGGGGCCATCTGTTGATGCTGTTTCCCAGGGAGCCATTCAGCCAGTCACAGTTACACCACGTGGAGTCAGACTTATAGTCATACCTGCCTGAGAAAGTAATGGAGATGAGAGATTCATAGGATACGTTCTGCTTGGCTCAGTGCTTTGGGAAATAACTATATTAACTGTGTTGTCACTCTTGATGAACAAAAGGTACGTCAGTGAATGCTTAATAATCCATCTTTCTTCCCCCTTGAGGGTCCTTTATTTCAACCCCAGCCATTTACAATGGCTTACGTACTGCTTTTGTCTCTCCTCTCAGTAGCACATGCTGTGAGACCAGACAGGGCTGTGGAAGTGCTGTATTATTGAGGGAGTATTTCCTCTTCATGACTATGCAGCACCACAGATTGCTTCTGCCCCATTTCCTCCCCAAAGGGTTATGAAGCAAGAATCCCATAGTCATTGCCAGACTTGCCACTAATGGGCAGTGCGTATCCTCTGACCAGGTCCCAACCTGGAACACGACTCCTTTTTTAAGGACTGAAGCAATCATCCTGTGCTAATTCACAGTAAAGCAGACCTATATGCAGCCAGAGAATTTCACACACAGTATATAAGGAAAGATGCTACTGAATTCAGCTACTAAGGCTACATGCTCCCTAGATGATGTTTGAATTATAGAAGAGGGAGAGGATGAGAACTAGAAGGCCAGAGTCTCTGAGAGGAGATTGTGACATATTACCGAGCTCTAGCACTGCAAAAAGAAACAAATGGGCAAAGTGAGACCTTCTTCCACACCAGGCCAGTCTTGCTGCAGTGATGTGATGAGCTACCTGATGGCGAACAGAGAGTAAAAGGCACCAAAGCTGCTCATATGCAACTAATCAAACGGAGAGAAGGGCGGTACACAGAAACACCCACTAGGGACCAGGGAGGCAGTGGCTGTAACTCCCAGCTGGTGGATCGGCCTCCTGAATGCAGCAGCCACTTTCAAGATATGAATCAGAGCAGGTAAAGACTGATATATCAGCCCCCCATGAGGGCCCACACTGTAGAAGGTGTTATCGTTGGATCAGAGATGCCTCCCGAAGTCTCATGTGTAAGAGATAGGGGTCTCAGAGGGGACTGAATCATGAGCATGAATGAACAGGTTTATACACTGGTGAGTGTAATGAATGGGCCATTGAGAGGTGAGTCGTGCTGCCGGAGATGGCTTACTGTGATGTGTCTTGCAGGGTCTCTGTCTCTCTGCCTCAGTGTCTCTGTCTTTATCTCTCTGTGTTTCTCTGTGTCTCTCTGTCTGTCTCTGTATCTGTGTATCTGTGTATCTCTGTAAGTGTCCCCCACCCCTCCTTCCCAACACTGGGGGGTTGAACCCAGGACTTAAACACTGATATATGTCCCCAGGCTTCGTGTATCCATTTGTTTCGATTCAGGGTCTAGTTGACTTGGTAAATTATCCAAATTGGGCTGGAACTAGAAATCCGGCCTGAGCCTCCCAGTGAGCAGGCACTAGAGGTGCTACACATTCGACGTGGAGGTTGTGTCTCTCGGTCCAGTTCTCCCCAAGCTTTCTGCTTCCGTCCACCATGAAGTGAACATGCTCTGTGCCACTGTGCACTGATGTTTCTGCCTCGAGTCTGCAAACAATAGACTGAAATCTCTGGAACTTTCAACCAAAATGAATTCTTCCTTCTTTAGGTTACATATCTCAGGCATTTTGCTTCAGTAATGGAAAATTGACTAAAGTTAAACACTTTAGAGACAAAATACCACTCTGAGGTGCAGAAGGAAGACAAGAAAACAAGACTAGCCAGAGAATCACTGACAGCAGCCTTGTTTTGCTAGTGAGAAAAAGCAAAATGATCTAAACCAACACTGTCTATGAGTATGAAATTCTGTTGCTATTATCTGATACATATGTAAAATTTTACAGAGGAGAAATTATATCATGTTGTGTGTCAATTTTTAATAAAGCTTGATGTGGACTTCATCTTGTCTTTTCCCTATATATAGTGCCCCCTATGCCTACAAAATTTTTGTTTTGAGATGAGCTCTCTCTAAACTGCCCAGACTGGCTTCAAACTTTTAATTCCCCTAACTCAACCCTGCAGCAGTTAGATTACAAACATGCACTCACACACCAGCATACCTGACTTAAATGCCTATTAAGTCATGAGGTTATCAGTAAGTTTTGATTGCGATGATTAAATCTACACAGTCAGGAATGATAGAACTCACAAGAGGAAAAAGACTTTGTGGCTCAGCAGAGGTATAAGAATCAAGGTATAAATCAAGAGTTCCAAGTAATGTGGCAAAGTTACTCATCCTTTTCTCAACTGTCAAAGTTCTATGTCAATAAATTCTAAATATTTTCCAACATAAAGGACAAAAATCAGGTTAAATAGCTTAGACACAATCACTGCAAATCAGCAGGGATGTGATCGTGAGGATGAAACCACCTCCATACGAACTGCAAAACTGAGCATCTGTCTCACTAATCTGGGGAATGAAATCACAGACAAAAAGGAGAAAGGTGAGCATGTTTATCAGAAATAAGAAGCTGGATGAGAAAGGTCCCAGAAAGTGAAGCGCTAGGCTGTTTTCTTTGTCTAGATCCCGTGTGGAGAAGCAGAGAACTACTACTCACAGTATTCAAGATACGGAAGCAACATAGATGTTGCTTGATGAATAAATGGATTGAAAATGTGATGCAAGGGGCTAAGGACAGAGCTCAGTTGTAGAGCACTGGCCTTGCATGTGCAGGACCCCAGGTACAACCCACAGTGCTGAAAAAGAGTAATTCAGATAGTGATAGATGACAACCAGAAAGAGAGATGGATGATAGATTAGGAATATCATTCAATCATCAAAAATGAAATTTTATCTTTGACAGCAATATGGGTGGAATTGAAAGGCATCAATAAAACATATTGGGACAGAAAAAAATATCATACATTGCCACAGGTGGAAGCCAAAATTTGATCTCATGAAGTGGCAGTTGAGCCTAGAACTGTGGCTAGCAGAGCTGGAAAGTACAAGAGGAAAGGAAGAATAGAAAGAGAATGATTAACAAGGTAAAATAATGTGGTTGGATGGAAGAAAGGAATTCATGAGCTATAACAGTAAGGTTAAGTGGGTTGGCAATGACTTAAGAGCCAGTGGATATTAGTGCAGACCTGCACTGCTTCACCACAGGAAGGTAGAGATATTGAGATGATGAAACCCCTGATCACCCTCCTCTGTCTCCGGAGATTTTGACCACATAGAGACTTTAGTGTCATATGTGTGAAAAAAGGCAACAAATGAAATCAAATGAATAGAAAGTTTTCCCAAGACCTCACTCATTATGTCTGAAGTGAATCTGAAAAAAAAAAATGAAGTAGAAGACTGATGGAGGATGTGTAGGTCTAAAATCCCCCAAATCAAAGGTAATATTTAACCAGGGATGGTGTATGAATACTACTCACCAGAAACAAAGATTGACTATTGTACTAAGGCCTTATGTCATTTTAGTTTAACTTACATGTCTTAATGCTATCAGTTATGTCCTCAATGAGTTCAATATAAAAGACACAGTGGCTTATATTACTATCTTAAGAAATGAATGCTCTATTGTCTAGTGTTGTGCAAATGTAAAATCTGTCACACTCAAAACAACAAAAACATTGATATACTAGCTCATTAGCATGAAAGTTAATATTATTTTCTTCCTGAACTTTTCAACTTGCTCTGATCATTAACCTTAATATAAAGCATCTCATTACATTTCAGTAATCAATGAAGTGCTTAGACAATATTACAGATAACTTGTCTATAATTACAGTACATCATCAAATATTTAGCAAATACCTACCATGAAATGGGCACTGCGATTTAAAAAATATCTGTTTTGGAGAGATTGCCATTATGGAGTTTGTCCATATACCTTAATTAAAACTACTCACATTACAAAATTCTTCTATCTTAATTGAAACTAAGTGATGTAAATTAAATAACTAAACAAATAGTAATAGTTGTTTAACTTTTGCTATGTCCTCAGCACTGAGCTAGAATAGATAAAAGAAAATGAAAAGGTTTTGTTTCTCTCATCGGATTGTTAACAATATAATTGGAGAAAAGAGACCTATGAAGCTGAAAACACAAAGGGGATACCAGGAGGTAAGAATTACAAAAAAATTAAAAACAAAAATTACAGGACTAAAATTTTAATTGCACTTATGAAAAACTAGAAAAAACAGGCATGGGAGCACAAACAAATTAGATGATTGATAGATCGGTTTCTTTTCAAGAAAATTTCATGTCCATATCTAAAATTTTTGATCATCTACATTCAAAAAATGGTCTTTAGTTCTCATACTAACTCTCAGGTTGTTATGACAGATATTTTATGGATGAAGCTATTGCGGCTCAGAGAAGCTGAATAACAAGCAAAATTATAGAACTGATGAACAATAAAAATCATGATTCACATTCAATGCTCTACTTATCCAAACTGGGTGCTCTGAACTCTAGCTTACAATAAATAAACAAGTTATTTTTAAATAAGGGGATTCAAGGAATGAGATAAATTTTGTGAGCACAACAGCCAGACAAGAAATGGCACGCTTGAATTTCTATTCAAGATGAGTTTTGATACCTGAGCATTTACAACTTTGTAGGGTGTCTGGAAACCATGTGAATAGGGGAGGATCCGAGTAATGCAAATCGACCCACCCCTCAGCATGAAAGGTGGAACAGGAAGTGGGTGCTCCACACCCATTGGATAGAGTCTTGTGAGTTCCTGGCAAGACTCATGACTAGTGACAGAGAGGAGGAAGTGGGGAAGACGTATCTCCTACTCTCACCATCTCGGTTCACACTTATTTCTCACCAGAATTACTGCTGTTGCCATCTATGCAGATCAATCTCTTGAGACCAAAGAACACCAAAGGAAGGAGAGAGTAGCAATGAAAGAAAACAGCTTTGGATGTGCTGAGAAAGTTTTGAGTGTATGGCTAAGAATTTTATTTTGTTGAGAATAAAGTTCCAACAAATGCAGAAGTCAAGGGACTGTGTAAGGAAATAATACTTTTTAAAAAGTAAGTTTTCACTATTGTGGGTAGAATGAAAAAGCTGGCAGTAAAATCAATTTTAGAAAAGAATGCGGGAAATTCTGGTAGGAGACTTGATAGGCCAAAATCTCATTAAGAGCAGCAGAGAAGAGATCAGGTGGGTTGCCCACAGTACCGGAAGGCAGTGGCTGCCATCCGTCCACCAGGGAAGGAGCGTCCTGAGCAGCCTTCGGTTTTCCACTTTGCCCATTTAGGGATTTAGAGTAACCTTCACCCTGAGTCCATCATCAAAGCCCTTGTGTAACTAACCGGTTTGCTATGAGATCAACACATGCTGATTAAGTCCAGACAACAGATCTCATATATGACGATTTAGGTTATGGTATTGAGGGGGGCAGGGAAAGAAATCACAACATAATATATGAAAACTATGGTATGCCATTTGCTTACTCCATAATTTTACAGTAAATTTCTCAGCACACCTGTGAAGTAGGTATCAGCATTTTACAGAAACATGTTCAAGTTCATATAGATTGTGATATTCAGTCTAAATAATGTTGATGAATTATGTAAGGGACTATGTAAGTAGTAATGGAAACTGACTTTACAGGTTTGTGTGTATTATTTTAAATTTAGTAACCCTGATCAAAACCTCCTCAGTATCACAATATATATAGCTCAACTTAAAATAAAATAAAAATTTCAAAATATATCAATTCAACCTTTAAAATAGTCATGTAAGATGATTAAAAAAAGGGAGAGGGATCTCATGGGTAAAATAATTTTTCCTAAAATGAGGGATGTTAGAACCAATGTTGAGCTGATTCATACATGACTGATGTACGTTATAGTCTTTCATTTAGCATCATATTGATGTGTTCATTTTACACAGAATGAAATTTCATAGACACCTACATGATAGTGTGCAACCTGGTTTTATAAATTCACACCAAAAAACCCTACCAAAAGCCAAGACACTAATGATGGAAGTTGAAGTTAGGAGACAAATTGAAAGGGGCATTTAGGGACAATAGCTTATCCATGTCTCTGAGTGATGGTCTCAAAGTGAAGAGGTCACTGTGAGGACAGCTAAAAGAACCGAAGAGTGAAGAGGTAAAACCAAGTAATGTGAGTGCGATTCACATCCATGTACTTGGAAGAGCAACCTTGCTAAGAAAAGCATTAAAAACAATGAAACTTGCACATGAATGGTATTTTCAGCTCAAGTTGAGCAAAATTCAGCCGTGGGAGAAAGGTTTTTGTTCAGAGATAGAAACATAATAACAAAAAGAGATCAAATTCCATGCAAAGGAATCTAAATTTTAGTAATTTTAAAATTTTCTAGGTATCTCATATTTGTCCTTAAAGTTATAGTAAAATAATAACTTCTCCAAGCAAATGCCTCTAATTAAAGATGCATCCCAGTATTGTTTCTTTCACATTCAGAAGTTTAGAGACCCCCAGTTCCAAGTCCAAGTCATGCAGAAATGTTTAAATAAAGTCAGTTATTCCGGTTTCCACAGTAACTGGAAATTGCAGCATAGATAGAATATCAAACCATGAAACAGCAGAGTAACAAAGGATCCTGCACAATCACCGCCAGGCAAGCTGATTAATACTAATTCTCAGCAAACAGTGACTGATAGCTTTCCTTCCAAGACCCCAAAGCACCAGGAAACAAAGGGAAACATCTTAAAACTAAGAAGAAAGTGAGGTTCCCATGATTTCACAAATCCACAGTCCCAGGCTTGCCTTCCTGAAGTTTCCAGGTGGCATCACCCGGGTGAGTCTAGAGACAGACCAGGGCCCAGAGCCACAGTCCCAGCAGAGCCACAGTCTGATGTCCGGGTGAATGGAGAGCTGGCTGCCCTAGGAGGATTGGGTGTAACTGAGCCACAAGCATGGCGAGCATGACAGTACACATCTGCATGTTACAGATTTGTAAGAACTTTTTTATTTCTGTGAGTCTCCCTTTGCAGTAAACAATAATTACATTCATTATGGGGAGTTGGTACATGTACATAAGGTATCCTAATTCTTTTTGAAATTGATTTTATCGGTCAATTGATTTTTGAGACAGGGTCTCGCTTTGTAGTTCAGGCTGGCCCTGAGCTCACTATGTAGGCCAGGCAAGGCTCAAACTCAGCAATCCTCCTGCCTCTGCCTCCCAAGTTCTGGGATTACAGGCATGAGCCACCATGCCCGGCTATTGGTACATTTTATATATACATTAAGATCACTTTCACATTGAGAATTTGTACCTGTACATGACACCTCTTGATTCTTATTTTTTTCCTTTCCCTTGCCCTCCCTACAACCCCACCTCCTATATACATAAGCTTTGTTTCCTTTTTTATCATGTTTTTTTCTTTCCTTTCTTTACTTTACTGTACCCCCATTTCCCTTTTACTTTTGAACACTTTCTTCCTATTTTACAATATCTATCATGTATTTTGGACCTCATTTATACCTTCTGGTTTTCACACTAGAGAAATAATACAGTATTTACACATCGGTGTTATATATTTCACTTATGAGTATGTCCTCAAGCTACATCTACTTGACTATAAATGACTCAAATTTATCACTTTATGGCAGAGTAATACTCTATTTTATTTTAAAAAATCACATCTTTATCCATTCTCTTGTTGATGGGCATAAAATTTTTATTTTAATATTTCCCTTTGTCTCCTGGTGCTTTGGGGTCTTGGACATATTATGAAGTAAAGAACAATGACTCAATATATTTAGAATCAATATTGATCTAATTAGGTTAGCAACTCCTTCCCCTTATACATTTATCATTCCTTGTGTTTAGAGCCTTTGGAATTTTTTCTTCTAATGCTTTATGTTACATATAGCTGCTTTTTGCCATGTATCCTTCTTAACATTAATTACTAAACTGAACTGACTCTGATAACAAAGCACTCAAAATGCCAGCATTCTTCTGTATGTAGCTCATGCATTCTGTTTGTAAAAAACCAGTAATAGGGCTGGAGGTTTAGCTCAGTGGTCCCAGCACCTGCCTAGCAAGTGCAAGGTCCCTGGTTCAATCCCTGGTAACCACATACAACAATACTGGGTATGGTGGCTCACACTCGCTAGCAACATACCACAAACGCTGGGTTTGGTGGCTCAAGCCTATAATCTCCGATTTCAGGAGGCAGAGACAGGTGGATTGCTGAGTTCGAGGCTTGCCTGAGCTACATAGTGAGCTCAGGGCCAGCCTGAACTACAAAGCAAGACCCTTTCTCAACAAAACAAAAAACAAAAACAGTAATAATGCTTTTGTTCTGTTCTGCCTCATGATAAGCCTAACAGGCCTGAAGATTTACTTTCTAACAAACCCCTGAATATCTGATTGGAATAAAAGCCCTACAGAACTAGAAAAAAAAAATCCTTGTGTTTGTTTAACAACCTGTAGAGGGATATCCACTATGACAGTTGGAACTATGTGGAAGCTGCCAGAACTTTCCTGAAGAAACACCAAAATGTAAATCTAAATTAAATCTATACCTTGAGAACACTTAGAGATAAGAGCTGGTATCACAGTCATAGATGTAAGAGTGACGGTCCCAGTCAAAAGACTATTCAGTGACTGCACTGGGTCTCTCACAGAAAGTCAAAGCACCATGAATACAGAATATGAGAGACAGGCTGGCATAGGGACAGTCAACAAGAGGCCTCACATAGTCAACAGCACATCAGTGCTGGATGGAATTCTTACTACAACTTCTGGTGCTTGACAAATGATTATTTCTATACAGATCAGGAGAGATAATCAAAACCAGTTTTTTTTACAAGACAATGACAATTAGTAAATATTAATGTTCTTGCCACAAAGCTTTGTTAATTCTCTATTATAATTCTACCATAATTCAGTCTCCAGGAAATTTATCAATTTTTTATTTCACTTGATATTGTATCAATCCAATATCATTATCATTCTAAGGGGATAAACATAAATGTCAAGTAACTCACATGTCCTAGTGCTTATATTTTGGAGAGTTTAATATTTAATATCTTTTAAGATTCATAGGCCTGATATAACCTGAAAGTTTTTGTTGGTCCATTTAACTGAAAAATGCTGGAATGTCTCATAAAGGAAATGAAAAAATGTTCAGCTCCTGTGTCCTACTATTAATGATAATGTCATAACTTTTATTAGGTATTAGTCAAACTTGAAGGTAAATTATACTATACATGAAAATATTGCTTTGTTTCACTTATGATTTGAATCACAAAGTATGATATTTTGAGTGAATCAGAAAAGTAAATGTTTTGCAGCAAATTTAGACTATGACAAAACTAATGTACTTAATGGACCAACCGATACTGGGAATATAACTGTCTGAAATTTCTGAAATGGGTAACTATACAGTTTTTGTTTTGTATTGAGAGGCAGTTAAAAATAAAAGCTAAGTACAAACTCAAGGACATCTGCTTCGGGCCATGACATGAGGACAAGGGACAGAGTTATTCTGCTGCCAGAAATCAATTAAAGTCTCAGACAATAATTAAAGCATTGACTTTAAGAAAAAACAATCAGCAATCCCAGGAGAAGTGAAACAAATTATGAGAGCACCCAATCGCCCAGGTACGACCCTTGGACAATTGAATGACTACAGAGCAGGGGAAAAAAACAAAGGCAGATGTGCAGGAGACCTTGTCTATGAGAACAAATGTGAAATCTTAGGGAGATAAGGCTGGCTAAATATAGAGAAGAAAGAACTTCAAAGAGAAAAAGAGTTTAGGAGAGTTTTAGAATGTTACGACCAGCCCTTCAGTTACTTACTGATCAATGCATTCAGGTGATGTATTCACTTAGGAAAACAACCAATAAAAAAGGAATTAAAGCAATGCAAACTTCTATAGGACCTGCCATGTTTTCTGTTCTCCAGCAGAGTAGTGGTGTGAGCATGTCATATGGAAAGAGATGGCCTCAACAGGGAGGCAAAGTTAATGTCCCAGTAAATGCTGTTTTAGTCTCCTATAACAACATAAAAGCCAGACTCAAAATATTCAGCCTATTTTTAAGGAATTTACTGCAATTATATTTAACAAGACCTATAAACCAATATCAAGAATATGAATATAGAGTCAACATATCCATTTCTTGATAGCACAAGTCATAAAGTTTTTTTGCATCCCAATAGCAAACTTCCAGACAGATAAGTAGAAAAATAAGACAAATTATTTGAATAAAAATCAATCACTAAAAAGTGACCTTCAAATGACATAAAGGATTTGATCATTTGACAAAAACATTGTTACAACTATTACAACTGAATTCCATGTGTTCAAAAGCTAAGTGGAAGAGTTCCATACGATGTAGAAACATGTTACATAAAAAGACCTGAACTGAATTCCTAGAGGTGAAAACAGTGCATGATGTGAAAAATATAGAGGAATAGGATCAACATCAGAAAGAAGCAATGTTAAAGACAAGTGGTAGACATGAAGAAAGCATTGAAAACTATTCAGAATGGAGCACAGAGGGAGCAATACTTTAAAAATAATCAGATCATTGATACTGTAAGAAAACATTAAGCAACTTAACATATGTGGAAATAAAATACCAAAAGAAGAAAAGGAAGACAAAAACCTGAAGAGCTAAATACCAGAAAACTTACTGTCAGGCATGGATCCTAAAAATTAAACCTAAAACATATGAAGAAAAGTACAACAATCCATATCAATCAAACTGATAAGAAGTAAAAAAAAATCTGTCCTTTAAAAACTCTGCACTATGAAAACTGAATCACATACACAACACTAGAAGAAGGGAAAGACTTCTGTGACCATCCCTCAGTTTGAACAGCCCATACTCATGGACTCTCTTTCATACTTGTCCTCACCCACCAAATATTCCCCACTACTTTGCAGCAAACTCTACCCTGAATGAGAAATCCTTAATAAGAGAAAAATATATAAACAGAGGAGCAAAGAGAATGACCACAGACTCCCAATGAGTGACAACAAAAAACAAAAGATGATGAGATACCATGTGGATGTGCTCAAAGAAAAAGAGACTTGCCAACCAAGAATTATATACACAGCCCAAATCACTTGAGTGACAAAATAAAATAAGAATTCTAGGGAAAGAATTCCAATTTAGTGGCTAGTCTATCCAGTAATCCTACTCCTGGGTGTACACTCAGAGGGAAGGCATTCTGCGTGGTGAAGAGGGGTCTTCATTCTTGTGCTCACTAAAGTGTCAGTCACAGTGGGCAAGGAATCCACTGAGAAGTGGGCAAAGAAAATGTGATCAGCTGTCCAAGTCCTGCTCCTGATGCACAGAATGCCATCTTTAGTTTACATTTACACACTGGAATACTTTTCAGCCAGAAAAAAAGGATAAATTCTTGTCATCTGTGACAAGGACAAAACTGGAGGTTTGTGTGGTAAATTGTTAGTGAAGTCAGGTTGGCAAAGAAAGGCAGATATTGTATAACATGATTCACATGTGGAACTTAAAAAATCAATCTCATAGAATTCACAAGTAGAATAATGATACTAGAGGCTGGGATCAACAGGTCCTATGTTACAGTCAGATGGCATAAGTAAATTTAGATATTCTCCTGCACAACAATGTGCCTTATTTTACAAGAAAAGCCAGAAACAATGATTTTGGATGCTTTCACCATCATGAGATAACAAATGTATAGGAAGATGGTAGGCCTTGATCAGAACATTTTACAACATGTTCATGTAAGGAACCATCACACGATACCACATAAATGTATACAATTTTCATATGTAAATTCTATATAAAAATTTGCTTTGGGACATACAAAATCTGAGAGCGTTCATCACCAGCAAACCACACTGCACTACAAGAAATGTTAAAGAGAGTTCTCTTCTCAGAAGGGCCTAGGCAAGGGAGTACAGAAGACTAGAAATGCTAACTCACTGGAAACACTATTTTCCTTAAGAGCATTAAATTGATTTAAAATACATTCCCAGGCTGGAAATGGTGTAGACTGAAATTTGAGTCCATCCCACCTGTCTCTCTTTCTCTCTGCTTGGTGCCAGGGTGCTCCACAGCCCCTGTGAGCTTTGGCCTGGATATGGGCACTGAAGTTTCTGTCAGGTTCCGGCTCATCACAGCAGCCTAGCCTGGGCCCCAGGACAGAGCCCGCTGCCAGGTGGCTGTGGAGCAAATCAGCACCTGACAAACCCCCTGCGAAGAGAACTCGGCCTGTCGATCACGGCCAGCGCAGGTGCCCAGATCGGCTGCCCAAGCCCTGCTCCTGATGCACAAAACGTCATCTTTAGTGCTTCTGGCAGGAGAAGAAGCATAATTTAAATGGAACAGCCTAGTTCTGGTGTCAGAATGGGGTATAAAAGACAAGGCCACAACCTCAAGGCCCCTCTGAGTTCCTTCTCTGTTGTGCTCGCAGTCTGCAGGCTTTTCCTGCTCTAGCTGCCTGTGCTCAGTCAACAGAGTCCTTATTCTCAGAGCACTTCTTCTCCCTTCTCTTCTTAACTTTACTACATTTCATCGATGCAAAACCTCAATGCTTTGGCTTGTCTGGTCCCATTCTTGGAAGAGGACAGGACCTGGACCTTGGGCAGCCCAGTGCTCAGGTAGGAGATGGAGTTCTGCTCTTTGCTTTGCCTCCTGCGTTGGAGGAGGGTTGGCTGAGGCAGTGAACTGCTGCCCTAATGCCTTCACTCACTGGTGGTGCCTACAGGTAAGACTTTGGAGCTTTGTCCAGCTCTGAGTTTCCCTGGGCCAAGCCTGGTCCTGGGTTACAAGACATAATTCTCTCTCCCTCAAGTGGGAGGTGTCTCTCTCTGCTGCTTTCCAGGATGGGGAAGTCTGCGATGTGAACACTTTCCTTCTGGCCTCCTCAGCATGTTTTTCTGTTTGTTACACTAAAACAGGCCCTACGGCCTCTCACTTGATATATTTAGGTCTTGTGAAGAGAGTTGATGCATAAGTATCTACTGAACCTCACGTTTCTCTGCAGGGAGAATTGCCATGAGAGCTTATTTGGTTGCTTTCTCTACATTTTTCAAACACTACTTTTGGAATGAGGAGCTAATGTGAATATTAAATTCTAGTGTCTGAGTTTTGCTGTCTTCCTTAAAAAGAGTTGTGCGTCATTTTGACAGTTGTTGAAATTATTTATGGATCATTCGATTACTTCAGGCAATTTTTCAAAATTTTCTTGGGCTGCTGAAGAGTAGCTTTTACTCCAGAGATAAGTCTGACCCATTGGGGAACTAGGACCTGCTGAGTCCTCTGGTGAGTTCTTAGTGATCTCATTGCTGCTGCTGCTGCTGATCAGACTGGAGGTGTCTCATCACTGGCTATCAGGACTTCAGATTCTAATCTAATGTAAATGCAGAGAATTATTCTATTTACACATCATCACTATCTGCTTTGTGTGATGGAGCTTCATTCAGTGCACATACAGTTATGAGCTAAACAATGATTCATTGTTTTTTTCTTTGTTTGTTTGTTTTTTTGAGACAGGGTCTCGCTTTGTAGTTCAGGCTGGCCCTGAGCTCACTATGTAGCCCAGGCAAGCCTGGAACTCAGCAATCCTCCTGTCTCTGCCTCCCGAGTGCTGGGATTACAGGCATGAGCCACCATGCCTGGCACTGTGGTATGTGGTATTGATGTCTGGTGGGCATGAGTCACCATGCCTAGCACTATATGTGGTTACCAGGGATCGAACTCAGGACCTTGCACTTGCGAGGCAGGTGCCAGAACCACTGAGCTAAATCTCCGGCCCCAATTCATTGAATTTTAAAAGACATTTTCAATAAGAAGTTTCTTTTTGGAATTCTATCTCACTTTGTATTCCTGTTTCTGTCTCTCCAACTCAGCAAGCCTTCCAGGCTGTTTGATTTTTCACTTTCATTGCCCGTATGTCAACACTGCCTACAGGAAGGCAACCAAGGTGCCTGGCTCCTACTTTGCTTTGAAAATCACATTTTGTTCAGTGTCTGCTCTCAGTATTTAAAAAGCTGTTTTATTTATTGTGTCCAGTTTTCCAATTGTACGCATGGAAAGTTCAGCCTGTTTCTATTTCTCTATCATGGTCAGAAACTGAAGCCTTAATAACCATTTTTAGCATAATGAACGCACATAATGTTTAATCAACTGAATCTTCCGAGACTAACACTTATTTTCTATTTCTTTACATCTTACACAGAACTTCTAACAATTAAAGTTGGCCCTTCTTTATCTACAGAATCTACATATATGGGTTCAATCAACTTCATATTAAAACTTCTTAAAAATGCACCTATTCTGGTTTTTTTTTTTTTTTTTTTTTTTTTTTTTTTTTTTTTTTTTTTTTTTTGTGGTACTGGGGATCAAACTCTGGCCTTTGTGCATCCAAGATTGGCGCAGTACCACTTGAGCTAAACCCCCAGCCCCAAAATGCACCTACTCTGAACATGTACTATTTTCTGGTCATTAGTCCCTAAACGCTATAGTATAGCATAGTATTTATATGGCTTTTATATTATATTATAAATTACAGGAAACTCAGAGATGTTTTAGAAGAATGTGCATAGTTTACAAGAAATGATATAGTAGAAATATAAGTAAAACAGTTTTTTATGGTAAAAAACACAAAATCACTCCAACCTCAAAATGCCCTCACTTTAAGCACACGTGTATCATTATTCTTGTCATTTTCTGAAGCAACTTTTAAGTCCTCTTTCAGGTCTGACACCATGGGACGTGGGCGCTTCTCCAAAGTCAAAATGACCATGAAAAGTAAACATCATGGACTGGGACAAGAAATCTAGGCAGCCACAACCGTACAACTGAAGATGTGGAGAGGAGCTCCCTCGGCTACTTCAGCAAGCGCCATGAACAGTGGGGCAAGGATGCTAGAGCCTGGGGTCATTTTGGTGGAGGTTAATGGCAGAGGGTCTTTTACTAGCAAAACTCCTCAAGTTTAAGCATTTGCTGCATATATCAACACTTCCCAAGACTAGTGATTACATTTAAAATATATAGATCAAAGAAAGCTCCTCCAAATTCATGAAATTTATACTTTATTAGCAGAAAATTTAATGCTGGTTACTATAATATTAAAAAGTTATTTTGTAATAAGTTGCATGAAAAAAGCACCCAACTAAATTAGTGATACAGGAAGCATTCCAAAACATTAAATTATATGTTAGCCTCTGAATAGAGAAAAATATTATAAAATGCAATTAAAATTTTATAGCTAATGATTAATTTACTACCCTTTGGCTATCTCTTGTTGAACAGATTTAAACTTTAAAAAAATAATGTCAAAGAAATGTCAGGTAAAGATCTTCTGTTATTTTAAATCAGCCCTACATGCACATTTGACTAAGTGATAGCTCAATGTTTGAATTACTATCCATGGAACTTTTTATTAAGGCAAGATTAAAGGCTGAAGTTTGGAAATATGATTTCTAAACTTGCTTCAAAGTAGAATTGTATGAGCACTGATCAAAATTTGATTCCAGATTTCAGATTAAACTTTGTTGATTGGTAAGTGAACTCTTTTGGTTCCATATAGATAATATTGGTGATATGTTTTAGAAAAACAAATCATAGTTTTTGAAAGAAGGTATTATTCATTTACTTTTTTCCACTGATTTTCATCTTTAATATGTATATTCAGTAAATTCCTCACAATAAAGCGGTACTAATATTCAGAATAACATAATCAAGGACTGTATCAAGTTTTTGCAATAATTATTGAAAATGCTACAAAAAGCACTGTATTGAAAAATCTATTTTTATGTTTTATAGTGTTGAAAAACAGCATTAATGACATGCTGAGGGAAAACATTTCAGAAGACTGGTATTTATATACTTTTTATAACGTTCCTTCATCTTCATATAAAGCATATATACTCTGAATATAAATTATTCCAACATAGTAATATTAAATTGGTTTTGTATCAGATTAATTTCCTTTACCTTTGTTTCTAATTGCTGCCTATGTATTATGATAATGTATAAGCTTGTAGAAATATTTGGATCAATACAATTTAGCAAAGATCTAACTAAAATCCAAGTCACTTTGGCCCACACATTTGACTCATAAGGACTCGAAACCTGGCTATATCCAGCCAGCACATAGTCCTTGGCCCTTTTTTTTTTTTTGAGACAGTCTCACTTTGCAATTCAGGCTGGCTCTGAGCTCACTGTATAGCCCAGACAAGCCTCAAACTCAGCAATCCTCCTCCCTCTGCCTCCTGAATGCTGGGATTACAGGCGTAAACCCCCACGCCTAGCACTGTGGTACTGATTGCTGATGGGCTTGAGTCACCATGCCGGTATTGTTGTATCTGGTTACCGGGATCGAACTCAGGACCTTGCACTTGATAGGCAGGCACTGGAACAACTAAGGCAAATCTCCAGCCTTTTTTTTTTTTTGAGATAGGGCCTCACTTTGTAGTTTCAGGCTGGCCCTGAGCTCAGCTCACTATATAACCCAGGCAAGCCTCGAACTCACAGGAATCCTCCTGCCTCCGCCTCTGCCTCTGCTGGGATTACAGACACGAGCCACCACACCCAGCCTTGGATTTTTCAAAATACCCGTGTGTGATGCAACCCTGAAAATGTGCAGACATCGCCTGAACTCCTGCATCTGATGAAATTGTAATACTCAAGCCATTAAGAACATGTTTCCCTGTCAAGTTAAACCCACATAAAGAGGATGGAGAAATAAAGACTTCCCAGAAGAACTCTAGGATTTTAAGCAGACCAGCTGAAGTAGTGAGAGCATAGGATGGAGAGACTCTCATTTATTTTGCTATGTCTTACCATTCCACTCTGCTTTGTAATAAAATGCTCGGCAGACAATACAACTTCCTTTGGCACTTTGAAGAATAGGTCTATTATCAACAACATGTAAATTTTTTCTTTTCCCAATGAATGTTTTGAAAAGCTTAGTCATTGCACTAATAGAAAATACCTCCCAATAATTAGAGAAAAATGGCTTGTGCAATGACAAATTGCTCAAAGTAAAACTAAAGTGTTTGAACAATATTTCTTAGGCCTGGTAAATATGAAATTTGAATATGTAAATTAAAATGCATCTTATGTTTTTCGATAATATTTTGTGACCTGAGGCACACACTTTCAGATGAAGTAATGGCACTGCATAAATGAAAAGCATAGATTTGCCAGTGAATCAGTTAAATCGATACACTGTTAAATAACTGCTTTGAAAATAGAAATATGTTATTTATTTTAAATTAATTCACAGCTCTGTGTATTTTGAAGATATTCCAAACTTCTGAGAATATGTAAAATGCACTTTAGTCATAATCCATCCATTGATCTTACAAGTTGTTTTGTAATTATTGATTTTTAGTATTTAAAACCACACCCAAAATGAAGTAGCATTTTAAATTAAGCACTAATCAATTTAAAAAGTTAAGCCCGGGGGCTGGAGGGTTTAGCTCAGTGGTTCCGGCGCCTGCCTCCAAGTGCAAGGTCCTGAGTTTGATCCCCAGTAACCACATACAATGCTGGGCGTGGAGACTCACGCCCAAAAGCCATCAATACCACATACCACAGTGCCAGGCATGGTGGCCCACGTCTGCCATCCCAGCACTTGGGAGGCAGAGACAGGAGGATTGCTGAGTTCGAGGCTTGCCTGGGCTCCATAGTGAGCTCAGAGCCAGCCTGAACTACAAAGAGAGACCCTGTCTCAAAAAAAAAAAAATAGTTAAACTGGGCGTGGTGGCTCACGCCTGTAATCCCAGCACTCAGGAGGCAGAGACAGGAGGATTGCTGAGTTCGAGGCTTGCCTGGGCTACATAGTGAGCTCAGAGCCAGCCTGAACTACAAAGAGAGACCCTGTCTCAAAAAAAAAAAAAGTTAAATATTCTTTAAAAAACACTGTATTAAAGTGAAATATTGACATTAACTTATTACCAAGACTTTTTATTCTTTAAGATGGTTTTCTTTCCTAAGCAATTGTTCTTTCACTACTTCTTAGAAAGAATTCAGTGATTAAAGAGAAAATGATATAGAAACACTTCCTAAAATTATATGGGCTGAGTCCTAACCATTGTACTAACTAACTGCAGTTACAGTAAAAACAGTCTTCTGGAGACAGCACCACAGATCTCTGCTACTACTGTAACTTCCACGGACTTATTTATTACTGAGTTGAAAGCTGGTATTAGGCCATACCAGAATTTCCAGTGTCTAGAATTTTTGTACCAATAAAAATGCAAGACAGGTTAAATTTACTGTACATGTTTAAGAATCAAATATAGGATATACTCTATATAAAGAAAAATGTACAGCATAAGCTCATTTTGCTTTTGTATTTCTTCAGTTTTGGAATACTTAGGATGGATAAGATGCTATATTACCAGCTAGGAATGGGTTCTGATCATAACGTCAATTAAAAGAATTAAACAAGTACACATGCAAAGAAAATGTAAAGTAAAAGAAGAAATATAGTCCATAAGAGACAAGAACTCATCCTCTAAAAATTTAAAGATATAAAGTTTTTTTTATCTAAGAAGGCAAGAAGCATTCAAAAAGCAGAAATCAGTTGCTTACAGAGTTAGTTGATGGAAATAATCCGGATTCTCAGTTTAGATACCCCCATTGAAAATCCTCTTTTAAAAATCACATACACTTCATGAGGATATTGTCAAGTGTTGTATTAAAAAGTGCTAATAGCCTTTAAATGTGTGTTTTAAGGACACTGTGTCCGTAAGGGAAAAGCATGTCTTTCCATCTGTGTTTCTCTTACAGAACTTCACTTTGTGGACAGTTGGTGCTCAGTAAATCACTGCTGACTTAATGAAGGTCCTAATGTAAACCCACACCAGGGAATAATTACATAATAGTAAATAAATTACACATACTATACCAACAAACTCTATGCCGCCATTGTGGAATTTGTCAACATATGTTACCAACTTACACGTTAGGCAAAATAAATTCGTTGTCAAATAATTTACTATACTATATTCCCGGATTTCCATCACTGTATAAGATTTCTACATGTTTTGTAAGAAAACTGTATTGTAATAATTCAGGCATTATACATTTTATACTTCACAGTGTTCTATAATGAAACTGTCAATTTTGGGTCCATTTGGGTAAATAGACAACTAACTTCACTTTAAAACACTGACTTCCATGTGTACCATGTGTCACAAATGAAGAACTGTAAATAGAAGAAGCAAAACAGTGTTAACTCTTTTAACAAAAAACATGACGAGCGATAACAATTTCAGGGTTTTGGGAGTAATTATAACAAATTTAGCTTCAGTTGTATTTATTACATCTATGGAACTTGAAGTCCATGAAATTTGATCTTAGGACAGTCTCTAAAATTTCTCAAAGACAGTAAGTAAACCTTTAATTGTAGATACTACTCTTATTTGGAAATATTTGGAATTTCACATTTGATAAAATATTTCAAGAGCAAAACTGGGATATCAAATATTAACTTTGATAAGAGGAGAACTATAATATTTTATTAACAATAAATGGTATAAAATAGTCTATTTAAATGAATATGATTTTTATTTTTATTATTTAAATTGCTGCTTTAGAAATTTGATAAGTGACAATTGCTTGGAAGAATATTCTTTATGGTTTTTTTTTTTTTTTTTGCTTTTGAGACAGGGTCTCACTTTGTAGTTCAGGCTGGCCCTGAGCTCACTATGGTGCCCAGACAAGCCGCCGCAAACTCAACAATCCTCCCGTCTCTGCCTCCCGAGTGCTGGGATCTTTATGGTATTTTTATCCCATAATTCAGATTGACTTCTTTTTGTGGAGAACTGAAGAATAAATAGCACATCTGACTCCCTTACAAAAAAAAAAAAGCTAAATGTAGGATAAAGCATTACGAGCATTATTTAAATGTAAACATACAAGTATATATTCAAGAATGGCAAAAA
>PVIC010003334.1:0-69658 GCA_004025085.1 Thryonomys swinderianus
GTGGCGGCTTGCCTGGGCTACATAGTGAGCTCAGGGCCAGCCTGAACTACAAAGCGAGACCTTGTCTCAAAAAAAAAAAATTATGTTCTTTTTCTTACAAAATGAATTTTATCAGCTTGATCTAAATAATGTAATTAAATAGATACAGGTACCACAATTTGAACTAGAAAGTTTTATATAGAAGTCATAATTATAAATTGAGTTTATTATTTTTGACTATGGGCTATTTTTGCTGCGGGGTGGTGTTTCAATACCACCCTCCTGCCCACAGGACAAGAGAAAGGAATCAGCCAGGCAGCCATGGAAGGGCAGTGCCTCCCGCACTGTGCGGGTGTCCAGGCTCTCGTGCTGCAGGGTTCCCATGGCTCATGCTCAGTTTTGAGCTCAGCTTACAGAAGGACAACCCTTCTTCTGATCCTTGGAGATAAAAACGGGCCACTGACCACTACTGCATCCTACTGACAGCCGTTACTACTGTCTTCAACTATGAAGACATAGTTGAAGACATATGTGCCGGGCGTGGTGGCTCACGCCTGTAATCCCAGCACTCAGGAGGCAGAGACAAGAGGATCGCTGAGTTTGAGGCTTGCCTGGACTACATAGTGAGCTCAGGGCCAGCCTGAACTACAAAGTGAGACCGTCTCAAAAAAAAAAAAACAAAAACAAAAACCAAAAAAACCCTCACACATCAGCAGGCATTGTAAAGTTACTTATTATTTGATTTTCTGTATGTGATTATGAAAGAAATAAGCAAACCAAAGAATTTTTTCCCGAGGAAAGTGTATATAGTACCACTGAGTATCTGTTGTCAACAAAAGAGGAAGAATATTGGTGGTCCTGGTCGCATAAAATGAAGCGCACATACTAATCATGGAAGGTTTCTCGGACACTGAAACATTTCGTTGTGACTTCCCTCCTTGGACGGAAGCCGGCCACTGAGAAGCACTCTGTTTGGCAGGACCCAGAGGGTAGGTCTTCAGCTGTGTGGTGATTGACGGCTCCGCGTGGGGGAGCACTCTTCGGGGTCCTGTCCACCTCGTCCCCCGTCTGGCTGCCCTGGCAGGACCCCGTGATGAGGAAGAGCGGCGCTGGGGTGCTGGTCCCGAATCAAAGCGCGTCAAAGACGTGAATGGAGCCGAGCGTGAAGCAGCCAGCTCTTTGCAAACACTATGGGCTGACAGTTCCCCTGCAAGATGGTGCGCGCGTTTTACAGTCTCAGAACGGGGAAATCCTGTGTTCCTTGGTTCTTTCCGAGTTTAGAGAGTTTTCGTCTCCAGGGAACATGCAACTGACCAATAAAGTACAGTGGTTCTGCTGGCCCGCTGTTTAAAATAATCTGAGCACATTAGATTATAAGTTTCTTCTTGGCAAGGCCTCCAGTATTTACTGGGGCGTGTCAACAACCCGAGAGCCATGCAAGAGACGCATTCTTGATACACACGTTCTCTAGGAAGCTACAACTGTTATAACTTGCAAACCTCAGAAGGCAAAAGTATCACACACACACACACACACACACACACTCGTACCTTTTGTGAGGGAGAGTGCACAGTGGTCTGTAAGAATAATATAGGAAGGATAGCACAGAAGACACCTGCAAGGTGGACACACCCACGCATCCCGTCCGCAGCACAGAGACAGGTGAAGTACGCGCTGTTGCAGGGACGAGAGGCTGCAGGGAGCGTGCAGGCTGCCGGGCAGGAAGGCAGCAGGAGGACGTGGAGAGACCTGTGGACAGGTGTTAGGCAGAGCTCTCAAGGATGGATAGATGGGATTTTCTGTTGTTTTTTGCAGGGGGGATGGTGCTTATCTCTTTGGTAGTCTGGTTTTGCACAGTTATTGAAACAGTTTTATTTTTATACTAAATTTCATTTCCTGTTGTGCTTGTGGCTACAGAGTGCTGATTGTAAAATATCTGGGAGGTTGCTGGGCGTGGTGGCTCACGCCTGTCATCCCAGCACTCGGGAGGCAGAGGCAGGAGGATTGCTGAGTTCGAGGCTTGCCTGGGCTCCAAAGTGAGCTCAGGGCCGGCCTGCACTGCAAAGTGAGACCCTGTCTCAAAAAAAAAAAAAAAAAAAATCTGGGAGGTGAAAGATATGCATCTTTTCAGACTAGATCTTGGGCTGCCTTAGAGCTGGGTGGTAGAATATCGGCTGGTAGAATATCGTTTGTGAGCAGGACTTGGGATGTGGGATGAATAAGCGCACCGATGTATCGAAATGATTGCGGAGGAGAGCAGCCCGTCGTTCCTGGCTCCACACGATTGTTTCAGGAGTGAGAGCTGAAGGGAGGAAAGATGAAGGCGGCCCACGGATGAGGGGCTGCCACACTGCGCTTCCTATGCGAACCAGGGAAAGACCAGCCTGGGGGAAGACATTTGTTTGCCCGCATAATTCTTTTATGGCATTTTGGTTCATTTGGTCTGTGGGGTTCACGTATTGATTATGTGACTTCCATCTGATTATGGCTGTGTATTATTACTTTGCTACTCTTTTTTTTTTTGTACGAGATTAATGTGATGCTTTTGTTATTTGCAATAAAATTCATTTCTTCAACTATGTTGATTAGATAAAATAAGATGCTTTTAGAAACGTAATTGCATTATGTATTCTCTTGGTTTCTAGGCGATTTTTTAAAAGAACACCGAGGGCAAGATTCTCATTAACAGGCAAGTGCAGACAAGCTTGGGCTGGTTAACGCTTGGAAATCATCGGAAGGCGTTATCTGGGCTGCTAGTAGGCACCCATTGATTTGTATTTGCTCGTTGTTTAATTTCACCTTGACAATACTGCAACATAGAGGTTAACATGTGACGTTAACATAATATGTGTTAAGTATCTTGCTCAGGATGATAAGAAAAGTTGAAAGGACAAACAGAGATTGGAACTTGGGTCTGCATGGAAGACCTTTTTGTTACTCAGTTCGTCTGCCTTTGGCTATGCCAAAGCTGCTCAAACAAGATCGATCAGTTCTGGTACTTAGTACAGTTCTTGTAATAGCTTGTGCCAAGGAGGAAATAAAACCAAATGCCTAAAATTAGAAATGTGATTAAAACTATAATTTCAACTTTACCATCTTCTCCCTGTCACAGAAAATTGTCACCGACAAGCGTGGGCCACAGCGTACTCTACACACCGACATGAGGGAGGTTTCCTGTTCCTTAAGTTTTCGTGACCCATGACTGGTGCTATTTTATATTTATAAATGTTGTTGGTTTTTCTAAATATTATTACACAACATCTCAAGTTACAAGGCCTTTTTTAGAAAAGAGATTTTCCTTTTCTAAGGGTGTCAAGGGCTCACATTTATTAAATGGAACAAACAGGCGCTCCAGAGTGAGTTTGGGCAGTAACAGTGGGAAAAAGGGAGAAAAAAATTTTGAAAAGTGTACCTTCCGGCACGGAGTGGGCCACCATGTGGAGACGTGGTAGGCAGGGTCCAAGGGCACCATCCTTTAGTATTCCCTGCGTTGGCATCCAGTCCTGGTCCTGTCAGAACCCCGCTCGTGTTCTAGAAAGAAGCCCAAGTGCAGGGCTCGGGATGGTTCCCATGATTGTTAGGGTACTGGGGCGTGCAGAACTCTTTCTTCATGTAGCTCCTCTTTGACGGAAGGGGCTGTAGACCCTGCCGACTGCGGACTGTGTGCTCTCAGCAGCCTTGGGGTGTCGTGTTCACTGGCTTGAAGAGAAAAGTGTTAGGGGACAAGGGGACCAGGATGAGCTGCTGTCTCACTTTCCCCCAAGATGACTACTGAATTTAATAAAAGAGTTTGAATCTGGGGTCTCTTCTTTATTTTGGTGTGGAGTATTGTGGGCTGAGTTACATCTCTCCAGAGCACGTCCATGTCCTACGTCTATACTTGCTCAGGACTTTATTTGGAAGTGAGGCTTTAATACTTGTGGTCAAGTTAAGACAAGGACATCATGGGCACTGAGCTGTTACTGGCATTTTCACAGGAAAGGGGGGTTTGTACACAATCCAGATGCCCAGGGTAGAGTGCAGTGTGGAGATGGAGCAGAGAGTGCAGTAAGTGACCTTGAGCCCGGGACTCTCAGTAGTTGTCAGCATCCGCCAGAGGTGGGGAGAGCAGGGGGGACCTTCCATAGGTCTCCAGTGGGACGCAGCCCCAGCAGCACCTTGAGTTCAAACATCTAGTCTCAGAATTGTGAGAGACAAATCTGCTGTCTTGTGCCACCCTGTTTGTGGTATTTGTAGCGGGAATACTGGGAAATAAATACATTCACATTTATTTTTAAAATCATTAAGAAAAAGCACATCTTGCTGGTTGTGGTGGCTCAGGCCTATAATCCTAGCACTAGGGAGGCAGAGGCAGGAGAATTGCTGTGAGCTCGAGGCTTGCCTGGGTGACATAGTGAATTCAGGGACAGCATGAAGTACAACACAAGACACTATCTCAAAAACAACAACAACAACGTATTTTTCCTTTAAAGAATATTCCCCCTGGGACTATATGTATATAGCGATAGACTCTTAATAAACTAGTAAAATAATATGTACATATTACTTAACATTTTTTTTGTTGGTGAACTATTTCAAGTACAAAAGGATATCTGATTTCATAGTTTTGAGTACACCTGAAAAACGGATTTTTTTGTTTTGTTTTTAAATTTAGGAATTGGAAAGGAATTTTTCTGGTTCAAGATAAAAGTGTGTATAATTTATATTAACTCTTCAGCATCAAAGTGGAGAATAGCTAGTGGCATAAATCCTGTCTGTGCTCAAAAGGGGTCTTACTGGGGAAGGTGACAGGCAAACACTAGCAGAGAGACACTCAGCTTGGAATGTTTCTGTTGCTTGCATTAAGCCAGACTTGTTTATATTTTGCCACTTTTATCTGGAAAAAAAACCCCCTTCACTCTAATAGCTATAAGTTGAATAAAATAACTATAAATGAAACCCAAGATAGCTATTAAAGAGGAGAAACTCGTAAACAGTCATTTAGAAAACAAAACATGAATCAGCCATCACAGGCTTGTTGCTTTGTATATCTTGTGATCTCATAAATCCTTTAAACAAAGCTCTTGAGAGATAAAGACCATGGACCGTGTGTATTTTCCAATCAAGGACCCAGAATTGGTGCTGTTCAATGATTCTTGTCAAGGCTGCAGAGTCAGAATCCCAACCCTTAATCCAGACTTTCTGCTTCAAAAGCTGTAACCAGGAGCCTCTCACGCAAAACTGCATCGAGATGGTATCTGTCCACCAAGCAGAATGTACAGTTTATTAAGAAGGCCTTTCGGAGAAAAATCAAGTTGAATGAAAGTAAGAAGGGATTTTAAAAACTGCTTTTTTAGACAGATCAGAAATTTGACTCTGAAAAGTCAGATAAGGTTTATGTAACTCAGAGATCTCTATTTTTTTTCCTTTTTTATTGGCACATTTTATTGGTACAATATATATACACATTTCAATTACACTCTACATTGAGAATTTGTACCAGTATATGACACCACTTAATTTTCATCCCCCCACCCTACCTCCCCCACACCTATATACACAAGCATTGTTCCCTTTTTTAACCATCATTTTTTTCTTCATTATTTACCCCTAAACTCCATTACCCTTTGAATATTTACTATCTCACAATATCAATCATGCATCCTAGAACACATTTATAACTTCAATTTCTCATACCAGAGATAATATATGATATTTAAACATCTATGACCTATTTATTTCACTTATGAGTATGTCCTGAAGATACATCCATTTGAGTATAAATGATTCAACCTCATCATTCTTTAAGGCAGAATAATACTCCATTTTATTAGAAAAACACATCTTCTTTATCCAACCTAGAGTTGATGGACATTTGGGTTGTTTCCAAGATTTAAATATCACAAACTGAGCTGCTATAAACATGAATGCACATAGGTTGTTGTGATATGAATCTTGTAATTCTTTCATGTATAGCCCCAGCAGGGGAATAGCAAGGTTAAATGGAACCCTAATCCTAGTTTTTTGAGGAATCTCCACACTGATCTCCATAATGGTTGTACTAGTCTACATTCCCACCAACAGTGGATAAAGGTTCCTTTTTCTCCACAACCTCGCTAGCACTTGTTGCTAGCTAATTTTGAGATAGCAGCCGTTCTTTGTGGAGTGAGATGAAATCTCAGAGTTGTTTTCATCTGCATCTCTCGAATGGCCAGTGACATTCAGCATTTTTTCATATACTTCTTAGCTGTTCTTACGTCTTCCTCTGAAAAGTGTCTGTTCCTTTCAGATGCCCGTTTTGAATTGGGTCTTTAAATTTGGGGGGACTGATTTTTTAAAGCTCTATATTTTAATTTGATCACTTTATGAAGGGAATGTTTTACATGCTGAAATCTGCAGTTACTATGGACAAGCAGTGAAAAAACAACAGATACAAAATGAATCAACACACACTGAGTCCTTATAGCAGACTGCAGTTTCCACACCAGAAGCGGCCGCTGGTGATGCTTCCCTGGTGGGTGAGAGGTTTGTTTGCAGTGGCTGGTGGGGTCTGCAGCTGCTCTGAGGATGCGCTCTGCACTCATCCAACATGTGTTGCTCACTCTCAGCGTCAGTCTGTGCAATGCACCCAGTTATAGACAGGGAGGGCTGAGTCTCATCCTGTGTCTCCCAGAAAGATGGCACGTCAGTGTACTGCCTGTTGACCATGCTTGGTGCAGGTCTGTCTTCAGAAGCACTGTTCAACCCTGTACCTGAGATCCAGAGATTAGGGTCTTCTTCAAGTGCATTTTCCAGTCTCTGAATTGGGGAGCCCCCATGGGAGTTCTGCCTTAGGAAGGATATTTTCATGTAGAACATCATCTTTTTTCTTGTTTCTGTTTCTTGCATAGCCCTTTTAATATAATTTTTATTTATAGCAGTCTTTTTCTTGCTTCCCTTTGAATGTGTCTGTAGAAAGGGCATTTCTGGTCGCCACAGTCTAGGTGTATTGTCAGAGGTGTGGTGGGGGCCGAGAGGCCGTTACTACTGGGGGGCCTCCCTCCGGCAGTCAGCTGTTTGGTGTTACGTATTGTATAAGATGCTAAGTTCACGTTAGGCACTCAGTTTGCTTTCTTAATTTAATCTTCTCCTGAGAAACAATTACTGTTCAATTTTTTTAACACATGAAATGTATAAATTCTCCCAATGCCATAGATCGTACTTCCAGATGAACTGCAAAATATCACTAAGCTTTTCGTTCCTCCTCAGTGTTGCAGAATGGAGATTGCCCACGAGAGGGTATCGTTGAGCTGTTTTGGTGTGACACGTCTTGCGCTCTGAGGGATTTCTTGCCTGGCTATCACAGGTCTCTGGAAAGAATAAGGTGAATGTTGTCTAGCAGGTAAGGGAGGAAGCAGAGAGGCCTCTTCGATTCTTAAGGTTCTGTATAACCAGATGGGATAATAAAGATTTTTTTGTATTTTTAAGAAATCTGGTATAAACTCACCAAACTAGTTTTCAGAAACAGAAAAAGTGCATGCATGCACATGAGTATGTATGCACATACACGCGTGCACGTGCGCATGCGTGCACGTGCACGCGCACGCGCGCACACACACACACACACACACACACACACCCCAAACAAAATTTCACAATGACCAGAAGACAACTAGCTTTAATAGAAACAGTATTTTCTCCAGAGTTAAATGATTTGTACACCTGTACCTGGAGTACTGTTTCTGTCTGTTCAGATTAGTGTGTGTGTGTGTGTGTGTTTCTAAAATCAGTTGACTCCTGGAACAAAATGCTTCTCTCAACTCTGCTGTGTTATCCTCCCCAGTACCTCTGATTTCTAGATTTAACTGCGAAACTCCAATCTGGCTGAACCACAGTGTAATAGGACCAGCACCCATGGTGTGCCAGGGTGACATACAGACATCGCCATCCACTACTTAAACATTTCCATGACGTCACTGTTTCCCTACCCTCCTTTTCAACTTTGAGGGCTGTTCAACTTTATAATGCTTCTGTGTCAGTGCAGTTTTGCTACTGTTTACCTGAGCTCTTTAAAATATTTCAACCTTGCTGGGCGTGGTGGCTCACACCTGTAATCCCAGCACTCGGGAGGCAGAGACAGGAGGACTGCTGAGTTCGAGGCTTGCCTAGGCTACATAGTAAGCTCAGAGCCAGCCTGAACTACAAAGTGAGACCCTGTCTCAAAAAAATATATATATTTCAGCCTTTTCTTTCCCTTAGGTTTTCAATAAAATGAGTGATGTCCTTCTCCTTGTTCAAAAGATATTATTAAACAATGACCCAGATTTTTGGTACTTTGCTTACGGAATTGTTTTCAAATTCATTATAAGTTATCCTCTCTATTGCTCCTTCTCTACATTGACACTTCTTGGTTTGTTTCATTGTGGCTGAGTCAATACAGTGGTCTTGCTGGTTGGCTGTTGTTCATTCATGAAATAAAGTAATTCTTAGACCTGTCAAATTGGCTTGCAAAGTGGACATCTGGGTCAAACTATGCAGCCTGCTCCTGCTTTTGTCATGCAGAGATACCTCTTACATAACAAGTTGGACTTCATGGGCAATAATGAGACTGATGTCATGGAGTTAGACTTTCAGTTGTGTCTAGGATTTTCATAACTATCTCTGGCTTCCAGGGCTTTCACAGTTCCCTTCTCTTAGCTCTTACTGTTCAGAGGTTAGCCACAGTTGGACTAATTTCTTTTTCACTATTATTTAGGAAGTCTGTGACTTCAGTTGCTGTCCGATATTCTGAGTAATAGCACTCTACTAGCTCAGTAGTTCTCCTGACAATATCAAAACAGTCAAAAAGTCACATTGGTTAATACCAGGTTCTTACAAGAAAATATACATGTTTGAAAGCTACAAGTGTCCTAGGAGTGGGTTCCGTGCCTCTCTGTGTACCAAGGTGCCAGCGGCAGTACATGCTGCTATGTCAGAATCATCACAGCAAATATCATCCCCATGAAACAGCAGATACGCTCGTGTGTTAACGGTGTTTTTAAAATAGTTTTAACCACATAAATTTCTCAAAGGCATCTTGGGAAATATCCAGCATCTGTCTGAAAAACTCCGCTTTTTAAAAAACCTCTGCTCTGTACATGCAGTTGTCTGCAGGTCTGCTATCTGCATTGTCAAGGAAAGACTGTCAGCTGGCTGCATTTTCTACTCCCGCTCCAAGCTGCCTTTCTTCCAACCCTTTCATTCTCCAAGCTGCTCAAGTGAGAAACCTTGGAGTTGCTCTTGCTTTCCATTTACACTTTACTCTTTAGACTAATTACTTACCGAGTCCAAGCTCTTGAGCGCACTCTTTCCTGTTCAGTCCTGTCAGGATTTAGTGCGAGGTATCAGTGTCTCAGACAGCTGACTGTAACTGACTAGTTACAGCCAGAGATAGTTATGAAAATCCTAGACACAGCTGAAAGTCCACATAGATCCTAGAATTAGTGTCTGAAAAGCAAATTAAGATAACGTAGAAGTTAGCATAGGAATTTCTGTGTCACATATTCCTGGTCTTATTTCTTCTGCAATTTCACCATCCAAAGGACCATGGAAAATAGCTCAGATTCTCTGTGCTGGTAAGACAGATAATTTTTTTTATCTTTATTGGTGCATTGTACACACATATCAGGATCACACTCAAATATGGGGAATTTGTACCAGTATATGACACAATTTAATTCTCATGTTTTCCTTTTTCCCTACCCACCTCACAACCCTCCACCCCCTAAATAAATAAGCTTTGTTTCCTTTTTTTACCATCACACTTTTTCTTTACCCCTCATTACTTACTCCTCCACCATATTTCCCTTTGCATATTTTCTATTTCATAATATCCATCATACATTCTAGAACTTATTCTCATGCCAGATAATAGATATGATATTTACACATCTGTGACCTATTTATGTCACTTATGGGTATGTCCTGAAGGTACATCCATTTGAGTATAAATGACTCAAACTTGTCATTCTTTAGGGCAGAGTAATACTCCATTTTATAGAAACCTCTATAGCACAAGAGCTAGCAGAAGAAATCAACAAATGGGAGCTCTTTTTTTTTTTTTTTTTTTTTTGAGACAGGGTCTCGCTTTGTAGTTCAGGCTGGCCCTGAGCTCACTATGTAGCCCAGGCAAGCCTCGAACTCAGCAATCCTCCTGTCTCTGCCTTCCGAGTGCTGGGATTACAGGCATGAGCCACCATGCCCGGCCGGGAGCTCTTTTTTATTAAAAAGCTCCTGCACAGCAAAGGAAAGACACACACTCTGCACAGCAGAGGGAAAAGACAACCAACAAATTGGGAATCTTTACCAGCTGTCTCTCACACAAAGGCCTACTATCTAGAATATATAAGGAGCTTAAAAAAAAAAAAAGTCCTCCCAAATTTAAAGACCCAATTAAAAAATGAGCAGCTGAAATGAACGGACACTTTTCAGAGGAAGAAGAAAAGACAGTATTAAAATAAATATTTACCACATTTAAGGATAAGATAGATGGATTATGTATTATGCTATATATCAATTTCTTAATGCATATTTTATTCTTTCAATTTTTCCTCCCAAATTCCACACCATTTCATTGAAAACATTAGCTGACATGTTAGCATTACATCCTTATCTTTCATTTTAGTTCCAGACTATATCATAGTTTCTGAAACACAGATGATGCGTAATAATTTTTGAACACATAAAGAAAATCTAGATCTATCTATAAGTGTAAATATTCCTAATTTTGTTACTTTTCACAGTAATCATATTCATTATCAGATGATTATATCCTGTATTAGTTTAACATATATTATTTACATAGTAAAAAAAGTTAGCCTGGGAACATATTGCCCTCACATTGGCAAAGTCCCTCAAAAGAAGTTTCTTCTAAAATCCTGTGGAAAGAATAACCGTAATTTGCTTACAAATAGGTTTACTAGAGGATACAGAAAGCCCTTCTCATTCCTGAAATCATTCAGATGTTGGTAGCTGTTACATATGTAATTTTTAGGCGATGAGACTGAGGGAGGGGTCCATTGCTTCAGTCTGTTCCTCAGGAGTGACTGTGACCCAGTCAGGTAATAACTACTGTGGTAGAAGATGGCTGGAGTTTCTAGGACCTGTATCAGACTTAATGGGATGTACTTTTCAGCAGGGAAGGGTTTTGGAACATATTAAATCACACAGAGAAAGCAATTGTCCTGTATGTAGGACTGAACTTTGAAAATAAAGTATCTGAAGTCCATAACCTTTCACACAAGTGTTTGACCCTTTCAACAACTAGCAATAAGTGAAACCATCAGTGGACAGGGCTGTTAGATGCCGGTGTCCGCACAGTGTCCCTCGGGCTTTGTCAGCATAGTGGGGCCTGTGATGATCACAGCCGTGGGCTCATTTCCTGTGCTCTAAGTCTCATGTATTCTTTCTTTCTTTATATGCTCTCAGTGCGGTCCCTTTTATTTTTATTTTTAGAGTAGACATTGGGATAGATCTAAAAACAGAACCTCACAGCTTCCTCTTTGGTGAAAAGCCTGAGTAGAGAAAAAAGAGCTATTCTTTGACCTGCTGACATCTTTTGAAAACATATTTGTCACTAGAGTGTTCTTATCACGTGCCTTTTGAACTTTATATTGACTGTGTAATTTAATGGAAACTCAGTAAAATATTGGGAGGTTCAATTGGGAGGTTTCAATGCATTGTCTAAATGTGAGATTATGACCAGATGGAACAGAAAGGAGTAAAGAGCCAAGAAATAGTGAGAAAGTCAGAGCTAAACTGAGCTGAAATGTTGATTAGAATCTTTGATCTGGAGCTTCATATGTGCTATTCTTAAGTACCAGGCCAGATTAGGAGCCAGGATCCTGTTCCTTCTCCACAGGACTATTTGTCCCTATTTGGCCAGCACAAATATTTGTCCCACTTCTATTCATTGCCAAAGGATCATCTTGATTTCTTTTAGACTCTCAGAAGTGTCTCAGTTTAGGTAATAAGTAACGTGGACCTGCACTTTGCCGTTCATAGTATTATATGTGGGTCCGTGAATGCCTCAAGAATTAGGCAGATATGGAGAACCTGCTAAAAACCAAAGAAACAAAGCCATATTGAGATGGCCTGGTATTGCACTTTTGTAGAAGGATGAGTGTTGGAATGGTGGACAACTTACTTATTTGAATTTACTTACTCAGATTTAAAAATGTCTACCCTGGCCTGCAGGATCAACTACTGGGATTATTGCAGACATCTGCCCCCACCCTACAGGATTTTAAACTACAAGAATTACTGTACTAGGATTATTGGCCTTAAGATTTACTTACTCAACTGATTGACCCACTGACTCACTCAGACTTACTCAGATTTAAGGATGTCTGCCCCGCCCTACTGGGATTATTGTGGATAATCCCCATGTTTTCTGCATTCTAGGATTATAGGTGTGAAGGCTTTGTGCCAAGTAAAAGTGCAGTAAACTCAGGGCATGGGGGCCTTTCTACTTCTACCATATTTGGTTTTTTGCTGTCACTGCTCAGAGTAGCGAGAGTCTAGTCCAGGCTCAGCCTTTTCCTCAAGGTTCCAATTTTGTTTTGTATTGTTTGTTAACCCTGCTGCTGTGGGAGTCACGGAGGACTGGACTTTGCCACGAGGAATCTGGCTGCATCCTCTTCCCCCTGGTCTCCCACAGATGAGGGTGCACCCTAGAAGAAAGACTGTGTTGTTGTTGAGCTCCAGGGCTACACTGGAGGAGTGAAGCGCTGTTGCAGAAAGCAGCCCAACCTGCCACTCTGTGCGCTTCGACGGTCAGCCCCTGGCCTGGTGGTCCGTGCAAAAGGATTGTGACCAAGATCCTCTCAAAATGAGAAACGCCTCAATGGCCAGCATTTCGTCCTTGGGGCTTTTTTTCATTACTGCAAGAGCGTGAGTTTCTTCAATTAATTTACAAAGAACTGATCAATTACCTGCATGTTGGGTCACTGGTGTTTGCGGGCCCTGAGGCTTGCTATTTAATAAGGAGCATGTTTTCAGTATTATTCATTTTTCCATATGCAGCTTTTGTAAATAAAGTAGAAATTATTAGAGTGAGTCAGAATGAATGTATTACTAAGCGTTATTGCTGAGTTCGCGGCGGCTTGCCTGGGCACCATAGTGAGCTCAGGGCCAGCCTGAACTATAAAGCGAGACTCTGTCTCAAAAAGCAAAAAAAAAAAAAAAAAGAATATAAACCCCGAAATAGATGAATGAGAACATTAGTCTTTCCCTACTCTGGTGCTGTTCTTTCTTTCCATCTGGTCTTCTCTCCTTCCCAGCTACGGCTTCCAGGAGGGCCATCTGGGGGCTTTTATCTCTCCATCAGAGACATTATGAGGCGTATGTGTGGCCCTCATTGGGTAGCGGTCTTAGTTCTTGAAAGGACCACACTTCCCGCTCATCTCATCTGGGCAGATGTGTGGGTGAGTGACAAAGTGTGTGCTTCCTCCTTTGCTGACTCTTAAGCCATTGTTTTTTTTTATTTCCCTCTGAAACTAGAAATGAAATTGATATATCACCTCACTAGAACTCTACCTGTCTCTCAGCAGTTTTAGTGTACATTTTCTTCTTTTTTTTTTGAGGAGCGTGTTTTTCTTTCTGTCTGTTGCTTGAGTTCATGTACATTAAGATTTGAGCTCTATGCGATGTATCTTAAAATACATTGTTTTTGGAAGCAAATTATTTCTTGACACAGTTTTTGGTTGTAGGAACCAGAATTTGAAAATAAATACCTTGAAAATTGTTGGACAAATATATGGGCTTTAGAGAGATTTAACACTGTTTTTTAGGATGGGTATTTTGTTTTCTTGAGATGTTCCACCCCGCACTGCACGTTCTATGAACAGGCAGGCGTCTATCTCTGCCCTTCCTTTCGCTTCACTTACTTACTCAAGGCGATGTATAATAGCTGTAAACCCTGTGACTCACCCTTTCCCACGTGTGAAAGTGTTTCAGGAAGGAGCAAGAGTGAGAAAGAGACGAACGTGGGAAACTCCGGGCGGTGCCGATTGGTTCCTCCTCTGAGGGGACGGCGGTGGGTCCCCCTCAGGGCTGCGCGCCATCTTGCTGCAGGGTCTTGGCCGCGATCACCATGCGGCTGCGAATCCTTCGGCGCCGCGCCTGTGGAGCTGACTGAAGACCGGCGGCTGCGCGTGCGTGGCAGGCTCCACACGCATCGGGCGTGGCCGTGTGAACGCGCGCGTGTGTCTCCCTGGGTGAACGCCCGGCTGGAGGAGACGCGATTGTGTCAGAACCCCGTCCACACGGTTTGGAGGGTGCGGGGGGGCCGTCCGCTCCCCGGTGACAGTCAGGTGGGCGCAGAGGCGGGCACTTTCCACCAGGCGTTCCTGGGTGAGACGAGGTGAGGGTCGGGGTTCAGCGTGATTGGTTTCAGGCCTCTGTAAAGCAGTGACCCGTGTTAAGCCCCGGGTACTATTGCCTGACCAGACTGCACGCACGGAACAGCGCTAGATTGCGAGAAACACAACCGGGCGCTCAGAAAGGGAACGGGGGCCCTGGGGAAGGGAACACGTGCAGTGGAGGTGCCGGGGGCTCCAGCACTGCGGGCACTTACAGCCGCACTGCCTAGTGTATGTGGAATTTGTACAGACTGGGACGGAGTTACTCCTGCTGAGGGCCTCTCTTTTGCTTATGTTGGGGAGCGACACGCCTATTATCACTGTTAAAGTCACTTCGTGGTCCGATATCACTTCCTCCAAAGTGTGTGTTTTTTGATTTCAGCGTCGAACACCAGAGGATAGCTTAGAGAATCATGTTTGGCTAGAGGCTGAGAGCGCCTCAGCCTGCCCTCACAGCATGCTGTCGTACAGGAAGAAAAACAGAGAATTGCTTCTAAGGAGGCGCAAGGATTCGACACGAGGGCTGCTGGTGCCGTATCCTCGGTGAAACCCCAACGTCCCCGTCTCTGTAACCGCTCTGAGTCCATGACAGGTTATATAATCGCAGCACGCTCCCAGGAGGAGTGCTCCCCACATCACCCTCCCCACATCACCCTCCTTTTCAAGGCAGATACGTGTCACGAAGGAGACAGAGTTAGAGCGGCCCGTGTGAGCCGACAGGTCCTGGAGGCGGATGAGCTGCTCGCAGGTCGGTGGGAGCGAATCACGGCAGGGGTGGCGCCCACGGCGGAGGAGTGCTCCTTGGGGGCGGCCGCTCGGCCAGTTAGGTGCTACCGGCGGCCGAGAGCTATTCTTTCAGCGGACAAGGGGCCGGCTGAGGTCAGTGTCAGTAGGACAGCGGAGATGAGACTTTGTCCGGCTGTGGACACCCCAGACACTTTCTAACTTTCTCCTTCTCTGACCCTTTGGAACAGCGCGCGGCAGCTTGATAGCAGTAAAAATATGAAATTTTCCGAAGGATTTTTCCTCCATTTAAAACTAAATCCCCCACCTTTTCATGTTGTACTTGTTGCGTCTCTTTTTTAATCTCTTCCTTTTTTATTATTAATGTATGGTTAAATACATAATGATTACATTCATCTGGGTTAAATACGTAATGATTACATGCATCTTCATTAGTTTTGCTGCGTCTCCCCCCAACATCCCCTCTCTCCACTTTCCAGATTCTTCTCTGGTCTTTACCAACTTTAACTCACTCTTTCCTGCCGATCCTCTCTTACCTTGCTCATAAATTCTTTATATTTTGGGGTATTCATGTAAGAGACACTGTGAAGTACTTAGTCTTCTAAGTCTCCTTAGCATCACTTCACATTATGGTTTCAAGATCCACCTATTTTTCCTGAAAATGATGAGATTTTGTCCTTTTTTATGGGGGGGCACACATATCACATAGTGCACACATATCACATTTTCTTTATTCATTTATTTTTTGATGGGCATTAGGCTGCTTTCATATTTTAGCTATTGGGCCAGGGATCTAACTCAGTGGTTCCAGAATCTGCCTCATTAAGCTCAAAAACAAAACAAACAAAACAAAACAAAACAAAAGGTTTGGGTATTGAGAACTGTGTTGGCATACATATGGGAGGACATGTGTCATTTTGATAGGAAGTCTTCAATTTTTCAGGAAGCTGCTCAGGAAAGGAATAACTGAGTCAAAGAACTTCTATTTTGTATTTGTGAAAATTTTTGCCCTGACTTCCATGGTGGTTGTGCTAATGTACATTCCCACTATCAGTGGAGACAGGTTCCCTTTTCCTGACAATCTCTCCAGGATTGTTTTTGATACTTTAAGGTGGTACCTTTAAGGTGGCCATTCTCGCGGAGGTAAAATGGAACCTCAGTGTTATTTTAATTTGTATTTCTCCAGTGGCTAAAGATGTTGAATATTTTTCCATGCACTTATTGGCTATTTATACTTTTTCTTAGAAATGTTGGTTCATTTCAATTGTCCATTTTTTAAATTGGATTTTTTGTGTGATCTATATGTTTGTTTAGTTCTCCGTGTATTCTAGATAATAGTCCTCTGTCGCAGAAAGCTAGCAAAGGTATTTCTCATCTGTAGATTGTCTCTTCGCTCTGTTGGTTGTTTCATTTGCTGTGCAGAAACTTTTTGATTGGATATAACTCCATTTATTGATGGTTGGTACTAGCTGTATGGAATTAGGGTTCTGTTCAGAAAGTTCTTGCCTATCCTGTTCTTCAATAGTTTTACCAATTTTATCTTCTAGTAGGTTCGTGTTTCGATTTTAATGTGTAGGTCTTTGATTTATTTTGACTTGATTAGTGTACGGTATGGTTCTTAATTTATCCCTCAGCATGTGGCTAACCAGTTTCCCCAGTAAGTCTTTATCTCATGCTTGTTCTCAGCCCCTTGTCCTTGGTCAGATGACAGAAGTTACTGAAGTTGTCTCCGCATCTTCTGTTCTGTTCCACTGACTCCTATGCTGCTTCTGTGCCAGTAGCATACTTATCAGAGGACCTGAAATCCAGTGCTGTGGTGCCCCTGCTTTGCTTTTGTTCCTCAAGATGCTTTGGCTATTCTGAGCCTTTTCAGGTTCCATATAAATTTTAGGTTTTTTCTAGTTCTGGGAGTAATCCTCTTCATCTTTTTATTTTGACACAGGGATTCACTGTGTAGTTCAGGTTGGCCTTGAATTCACTATGGAGCCCATGTTGGCCGTAAACTCATGATGATCCTCCTGCCTCAGCCTGCTGAGTGCTGCGATTATAGATGTGCACCAACATGCCTGGCCTCTTCTTGGTCTTCCAATTGTACTCATGTTAAATATGTATACTTTTAGTAATATGACAATTTTGACAGTATTGATTTTTTCTATTCAGAAAGAGGAAGCCTTTTCATTTTCTAATGTTTTCTTCAATTTCTTTATTCAGCCTACTTTAGTTTTCATTATGGAGATCTTTCACCTTCTTAGGTTAATTCCTCAGCATTTCAGTTTTTTAAAGCCATCATGAATGGAACTATTTTCTTTTTTTTTTTTCCTTAGGGTGTTTATTGTTGGTGTACAGGAATACCATTGATTTTTTCTTTTTTTTTTTTTTGAGACAGGGTCTCGCTTTGTAGTTCAGGCTGGCCCTGAGCTCACTGTGGAGCCCAGGCAAGCCTCAAACTCAGCAATCCGCCTGTCTCTGCCTCCTGAGGGCTGGAATGACAGGCCTGAGCCACCACGCCCTGCACTGTGGTATGTGGTATTGATGGCTGGTGGGCGTGAGTCTCCACACCCAGCATTCTATGTGGTTACCGGGATCGAACTCAGCACCTTGTGCTTGCGAGGCAGCACCAGAACCACTGAGCTAAATCTCTGGCCCATCATTGATTTTTTATTTCTTGATTTTATATTCCAGCATTTTGTTGAATTTTCTACTGAGCACCTAGATTCTTCTGGTGGAATCTTTGGTTCTTCTATGCATTGTGAAAATTGGGATACTTTGGCTTTTCCTTTTCTATTTATATGTTTTTTTTTTTCCTTGCCCACCTTCTTTTCCTTTCCTATTTACATCTATTTGTTTCTTTTCCTTGCTCGGGCTAAAACTTTGGTTAATATACTGAGAAGGAGTGGCAAGAATTCAGAGCCTTGTCTTGATTTAGATTTTAAAGGAAAGCTTTCAGTTTGTCCTCATTTAGTATGATGTTGGCAGTGGATTTGTCATAGTGGCTATTAATTGGTTTGAGGTAAGGTCTTTCTATACCTTTTTCTTTGCTAGTACCAGGGATTAAACTCAGAACCTTGCACTTGCCAGGCAGGCAGGATGTCACTGAGCTACATCCCTGGCCCTTTATACCTATTTCTATCAGATTTTAAATCATGAATGGATTTAGATTTTGCCAAAGGCTTTTTTTCTGTATCTTCTGAAATGATCACGTGACTTTATCCTTAACTCTGTTTGTGTGGTATATTACATCATTAATTTATGTATTTTGAACCATTTTTGCATTGTGGACTGAAGCTAACTTGGTCATGATGTCTGAACATTTTAATGATTATTTTTTGGATTCTCTTTACAAGTACAACAAAATCTTGGTTTTTCCAGTATAATTGGTTTTGGAAACATGCTTGTAATCCAAAGCAATTGTATGTCAAAGCAGATTTGCCCATATGAAATAATATACATTCAGAAGATTTGTTTCTCAACTCCAAAATATTCATATAAAATGATTATAAGACTATAATATAATATAAAATCATAAAGAATTTAAAATATAAAGAAAATATAAAAAAATAAACCAACTGGCCTTTACCTTTGAAAATCTTTGGTGTGAGGGAGACAAAGCAGAGGATTATTGTGTAGGATAGCTTGCACTATCACTAATGGAATCAGTACTTTCTATTGGCCTCCTTTTCAGTATTTCACGGAAATGTGATGCTGCACTGTTGTTAAGCAGATTCGTTGCTTGCACTGCTGTAGCCTTTTCCAGGTAGTGCTTTTCTATAAAATTTTTTGGTATTTTCCACATTTCACACATCTCCCTGATCTCACTTGAATTCCTCCACCTGTCTCTGGTCCTCCTCTGTAGTTGAGATCTCTTCCATAACTCCTTGCTCCTGTTGGGTGATGAGCACCCACAGTCTTGCACAGAATGAGAGAGAGACAGACAGACAGACAGACAGACAGACACAGAGGAGAACCATTGGGTTGGGTGTGATCATGTGATGTTTGGGATCATGCAATAATCATAATGAAGACATCACTTGCTTACCAAGCTAAGATTTATTTGAAATATTCACTTATCTTATGCAACACCCACCAAACAAGAAGTTACTTGCAGTCTAATGTTCTATTGTGTATTTTTGAGGAATCTTGCAGCTATTGTCAGTAAAAAAATTGACTTGTAGTTTTCCTTTTTAATTATGTTTCTTTTTAGGTTGGTGATATTAGCTTCAAAATGAGTTTGAGAATGTTCTTTCCAAGACTGAGCTATCACAAACTGAGCTGTTATAAACATGGGTTAAGGACTTATTCGTAAGTGAAATAAATAGGTCACAGATGTGTAAATATCATATCTTTTCTCTAGTATGAGAAACTAAAGTTGTAAATGTGTTCTAGAACGCAGGACCAATATTGTGAAATAGTAAATATTCAAAGGGAAATGGGGTTTAAGGGTAAATAATGAGGGTAAAGAAATAAATTGATGGTTAAAAAAAGGAAACAAAGCTTGTGTGTATAGGGAAAGCGGGGGTGGGGGTTGTAGGGTGGGTAGAGAATGGGTAAAAATGAGAATTAAGTCATGTCATATACTGGTACAAATTCTTTTTTTTGAGACAGGGTCTCGCTTTGTAGTTCAGGCTGGCCCTGAGCTCACTGTGTAGCCCAAGCAAGCCTGGAACTCAGCAACCCTCCTGTCTCTGCCTCCCGAGTGCTGGCATGACAGGTGTGAGCCATCATGCCCGACACTGTGGTATGTGGTATTGATGGATGGTGGGCATGAGTCACCATGCCCAGCATTGTATGTGGCTTCCGGGGATCGAACTCAGGACCTTGTGCTTGTGAGGCAGGCGCTGGAACCACTGAGCTAACCCTCCAGCACCTGGTACAAATTCTTAATGTGGAGTGTAATTGTGATGTGTATATATAACGTACCAATAAATTAAATTTTAAAAAGAAAAAAAGTTATTTCCACTTTAATTTCATGGAAGAATTTAAAAAGTACTGGCATTAGTTTTTCCCTCACTTCTGATAAAATTCAGTGTTAAATCCATAGAGGGCTATTATTTTCTTTATTAGTGGAGTTTTTATTACACACTATTTTATTTCCTACTGTAGAGATTTTATGTGTTCTTGGTTAAGTTTTGGCAATGCACATGTGCTTAGGAATTTATCTATCTCTTTGAGATTCTCCAGTTATTTGAATATGTTTTTGATAATTTCTTAAAATCCTTTCAATTTCAGTGATGTTCATTCTGATTTCAATTTTTTTTCATTTCTAATCACATTAATTTGAATCTTTTCTTCCAATATTTTGGTAAGTTTGAATAAGGGTTTATCAGTTATTTTTATCCTTTCAAACAACAAATTATGGATTTGCTGGTCATTTGTATTTTCTTTTAGTCTTAATTTTATTAATTTGTGCTTTTTTTTAAAAAAAATAGTTTCTTGTGCCGGGCGGGGTGGCTCATGCCTGTAATCCCAGCACTCGGGAGGCAGAGACAGGTGGATTGCTGAGTTCAAGGCTTGTCTGGGCTACATAGTGAGCTCAGAGCCAGCCTGGACTACAAAGCGAGACCCTGTCTCAAAAAAAAAAAAAAGTTTCTTCCTTCTACATGTTTTGGATTTGGTGGTTCTTGCTTTTCTAGGATCTTGAGGTAAATCATTAGGTTATTTATTTATGGCCACTCTATGTAATATAGTCATTCACAGCTATGAACTTCCCTCTAAAAATTGCTTTCATTGTTTCTCATAGATTTTGGTATTTTGTACTGTCGACTATTATTTGGTTCTAAAACTTATACATTTGTTTTCTGATTTCTTCTGTCACCCATTGGTTAGAAGTGTATTATTTAATCATCTGGTTTGTAATGTTTGTTGTTGATTTCTAGTTTCATTCCACTATGACTCAAAAATATGAAAAATATTATTTCCTTTTTTTGGTATTTATTTAGGCTGGTTTGTGGCCTAAGAGATTATTTATTTTGGAGAAAGAATCAGGTTTTATGAAGAAAAATTTTTATTTTATTGTTGGATAAAACATTGCTGTCTATTGGTATGCTTTAAATCTTATTTTTTTGTTGATTAGTTATCTCTTTGAGAAGGCTATTGCCAAAGTGTTCTATTGAAGTTTGAAAGTATGCTGGTATCTAGCTGTTCTTATATGTTCATTAGCTTTTGTTTTATGAAACTGTGTGCATGTATATAAAGGCTTTCTTTTTGCCTTCTAGTCAGTTCTTGTTTGAAATCTGCCTTCTGTGAATATAGTTTGCTAGTTCTGCTTGATTTTGGCCCTCTGTTGTGTGAAGTATCATTTTTCATCCTTTATCTTTCAGTGTATATTTTTCAAATTATGTATGTCATGTGTTTCTTGCAGATCACACGTAATATGATTACTTTGGTTTAATCTGCTAGTCTATGTCTTTTGATTAGGGGCTCAAGACCATTTACCTTCATTGTTATCACTGAAAAGTATTTATTGAATTCTGTCATTGCATTATTTTTCTAGTGCTGATTCTTTTTTTTGTTGTTGCTATTGTTGTTAAACTACAGTCAAATGGTAGGAAGTAGTCTTTCCTTTGAGTTCTTTAGTGATGGTCTCATTGTCTTTGTCTAGGATTCCTTTCAATATTTTCTAAATGGTGGTTTGGCTTAGTGGTCATGAATTTCTCTAGATTCCCTTTTTAGTGAAATGTCTTTGTTTTTCACTTCATTTAAGTGTATCATTTCACAGGCTCTAGAGGTCTGGACTGGCAGTTATTTTCTTTTGGAGCTGTACAAGTTTGAAAAGCTGGATTATTACAATTTGTTTTGGGAGTTCAACCATTATTCTGAAATGCTTGCCTATTAATTGTTCAGTATTTTTCTCTAGTGGGTTTTACTATTTGCTCTTTCTGTGATTCTGGTTGTGATGTGATACAGAGAGGTTATTCTTTGATTGTAATTATGTAGGGCTCTATGTGCTTCACTAATTAGAATAATGATTATTTTCCCTTAGATTTGGAAACTTCTTTGCTGTGATTTTTTAAATACCTTTGACATTGACTTTAAAACTTTTTCCTACCTGTTGTAGTTCTTAGGGTTTTTTTTAGGTCATTTAGCTGCTGTTGGATATCACTTCCATGGTGTCTTACCATTTTTAGGGTATCACTGAGTACATGATCTAGTACATCAACTTTGCCTTCAAATTCTCACAGTCTCCTATAGTTCCTTCATGAAATTTCTGTGTCTTGTATAAGCTTGCTGGACATTTTAGGAATTAAATTTTTTATCTGATTATTTATATCCTATATAAGCTCCCTGAACATTTTGTTGGTTTGTATTTTTTGTTTCTTCTTTGATTTCTTCAATCAATTTAACCATTTGGATTTTAAATTCTTTACCTAAGTTTTGGTGTCTATATGGTCGACTTTTGGGTAGTGGAGAGTTTTTGAAGCATTTTTGTTGCCTGATTTTCTCATTTTTGTATTGTTTTTATGCTAGCGATTGAAGATCAGTTAGGGCAGAAACACACATCACTGCTGTGGAGATCTCTTTACTTAGTGTATGTCTCCCTTTGGTGTAAACTCAATTCTGGTTCATGTTTTGTTGTTCATGCACCTATTCAAATTACTCAACTAGAAGAATTAGCCCTAGTCATTGTGTTGCAAGAAAAGATCAGCTATCAGTTATGTTAGCTTCTACCCAACCAAGCATATGTCGGTACTAGATTTTAAGGCTTGTTTTAACAATTTTACATGCTTCAGTGTAGCAGGATGGCAATGCAATAGTATTATTGGCAAGTAGGTTGGGATGCAGAGGGAGAGGGATGGATAAAGAAGATGAAAATAGGGTAGGGGGATGGGAAAAAATGAGAATTAAAGTATAGCATATACCAGTACAAATTCCCAACATTGAGTGTGATCATGATGTGTATATACAATGTACCAATAACGATAAAAAAGAAGATGAAAATAGCTTGTCCACTTGGAATTCAGTAATCCTTGGAGGCTGAGTGGGGCCCAAAATGGGCACTGAGGTCTGTGGTGCTTGGAAGGCAGGTGGCAGCGAGAAACCACCAGGCATCGAACTCAGCGGTGTTGGGGAGAGAAGCACGAGCTTCCGTTCTGGGCCTGCTCCAGGGTATTTTCTTCACCCTCAAATCAGCTGGACACAGCATCACATGCCACTGGGACTCGTTTTCCCACAGGTCTCTCGGCTCTTGGTTCTGACTGGGAACGTGCCCTCATTCCCTGCCCCGGGGTTCACTGCTCCCAGCTCGGTCACTGTCCCCTGAGCCACGCGCTGAGCCACATTTTTGGCGCCCCCATCCAAAGGGTCTCTCTCCTACTCGTACCTTGCTTGCTGGACTCTGGTGCCCAGCAGGAAGGGCACGGAAACAGGTGGGTCCCGGATGAGGACTGTTAGGCTGGGTGCCGGTGGGAACCAGCCCAGCCGCCGCTGCTGTACTCAGCGTTTCCCGAGACCGGGTGTCCCCGGAGCTGCCTGCACACACTGCCGGGGGTGGGGGTGGGGGTGGGGGTGGGGTGGGGGTGGGGTGGGGGACTTTCTGCTTTTGTTCTCTAAACATCGCTGATGCCAGAGTTTATCTGATGGACTTCTTCAAGTTGCCTTTTGTGTTTGAGCTTCTTGTTCACCCTGCATTTCCAAGTACCTGTTCGTTTTGGTGAGTGTCTTCCCAGCTGCCTGTAGTCGGCCATGATGTTTCCTTCCTTTCTCCTCTGACTCTGTCTCCATTTCCATCTCCGTCTCTCTCTCTCTCTCTTTCTCTTTCCCAACTATTCTATTTGGCAGCATGCAAAGCAGGTATGCCCCTGAAAGAACATAGTTTACACTCCAATCATAAAGAAATAATGTGAATGCGATTAAAGTTTAATCAATTTATTTAAAAAATCGCACATTACAAAGGAAAGATCAAGTATTCGAGTATTTTATTTTACCGAGTATCATGGAGTGTAAATAATAATAATGATAATATAGAACAGTTTTACAACAGAAGACTATCTAAATTGAATTTTGGTGCTTATCATGGTAATATTTAAACAATATCAGGTGGGAACCTGCCGAGTTTGTTTGTAGGGACAACTTTGTGCAAAGGAGGACAGTTACACCTCAGTGTCAGTGGGAGATTGCTTCCATTTTTGATTGCTGTCCGCTTGCATGCATCCAGGGACACCTGAGTCTCTCAGGTCTCCCAGGTTCACTTCTCTTCTGGAGGGAATGACAACCAACAGGGAATCTCCAAGCAGAAGTGGGTGACAAGAGCAGAGCTTCCTGCCTGGAAAGTTCTGGCCCCAGGAGAAGCTCAGCACAGTTCCTATCCTTTCAGCAGCACCGGGCTTCAGTCTCGCTTTCTTTCTCCATGCTCCGCCTCACCTCTCTTCTCCAGTAGACGGTCTTTGGTTTCACCACTGCCTTCTTGAGGGTGGTAATGAAAACTAACAAAACTATCAAGGTGAACCACAGCTTTATATAAAGAGTCACAATATTTTTTGTTTACTTGTAACCTTCAAGGCTCTTGACCTCAGTTACTGCAAATACATACTCTTGCTGGATGTTATAAGTATCAAGCTTTCTCCAGTGACTCAAGCTCTTTGCTGAGTATTTAAAACAGGTCTTTGTTTCAGATGCCCTTTGGAGCCGTGGACAAAAACAAAAGCAGCCAATCTTTTATCACCATGTCCTTGTCCCGAAGTGCTTCTCTTCTCTTGTGGAGTTGTTCTGCATTGTTTACGACTGTAAACTTTCTCACCTTTTCAAAAGAGATACCACAATGACTAGCTTGTCTTGTTTTCATTTGCCATGACACATAGATTACTTAGATCCACGAGTAGCATAAATACATGGATGAGAAATTAAAGTGGTTTGGGTGTGTATTCCGTGTGTGAATCAGGCCTAAAACACATCCAGGTGGGGCCCATTCCTGTAGTGCGTACCTTTCTTTGACAGAACTAAGCTCATTATTTCATTTGTATTACTAAACTAGATCTTTTTACTTCAAACTCAAGAATGTTTTAATTATTTTCCATATTGATTTGAATGCTGTAGAAGCTATTTGTGACTTTGGTGAAAAGAGCAGTTTAATGAAAGGTAAATGTCATCTCTCAGCATAAACCCCTTTCCTTTTCTTCTTTTGGTTTTACTTTTGATCAAGAAGAAACTACAAAGGAAGAAAATATGTGGACAAAACTGTAGCACTAGCTGTAGAAAAAAGATTCTTTTTGTAGTGTAAGAACATCTTTTTTCTTTCTCAGAGGTTTTGAATTAGTTTTCTCCTACTGATATGTTTTTTTTTACCTGTGATGTAAACCTCCTTAAACACAACATTGTCAAATACACCTTCTTGTTTATCATCCTCAAGCAGCGAACACAAATATTGCTGTCATCTTTGAGAGGGTGATATTTATGTTTACACTATAATTACTAAGAACTTGATTCCTGGGGTTTTTCTACCAGATGATATGTTTTTGTAGGGTATTACAAAAGAACAATACAAAAAGTAGATTTAACTGGTAAAATGTCAAAGCCTTCCAGTCCTGGAGATCAAAAGCAGGCAACCCTAGTGGAATACAATTTTCTTCCAATCCAATAATAATCTTGCTATGTGCTTTCTGAATAAACAGGGAGGAGTAGTTCACTAACTAAATGCTAATTTGACTCTTTTAATAAGTTACTTTTAATACTTTAATCCTTTCCCAAGTAAACACTTTAACAGAAAGCTTGTTAGTATCCAGAAGAAATGGCAAATTGTGACTAGTTTCTAATCAATTGGTAGAACTGACTTAGTTGTTTGCTATGAGTTATTTTCACTACTACCTGGTAATTCCACTGAGCCCATTACTTCTGAAATAATGATCTGTGACCATTGATTCTTGGATGGCTGAAGTGACTCTGACATCCATAGGATGGAAGGCAAGGTATGTCTTAGACCAGATCCAAAAGCACAGAGGATGAGTGTGATTGAGAAGAGACCTCTGCACTGATACAGTGAGTATGAATTGAACAATAAATGTGACCCTCAATGCTTGGGACAGTAAGTGATTTTAACAAAGCCAAATATTTATTTTGACCCCATGTCTGCATTCCCATCTACATTTGAAAGGTTGTTCTATTGCTTTTTGGGTATACTTAGTCCAATGTATGGGTTTCTGAGGCAAAAATACAAGTTCCCTTTGGCCCAGTCCTGTTGTGCGAGGCTCCGGCTGCAAGCTCCCCAGTCTCTGTCTTCAGACTGAAATGCCCCAGAGAGGCCAAGGCTGAGGGCGGCCATCTGTGTGACTCCTCCGCCTTCACAGGACATTCTCCTCAAATGGGAACCTGAGGTGGATGGAGGGAGGAGGGAGAGCAGAAGGACTGCTTAGCATGCTGGATGGACACACAGGGAGGCAGAGGTCCTGGCCTGGCTGAGACCAGGGAGATGTATACATTTTGCCCCTGTCCTCCTAGTCTCTCAGGATGGGCAAATCCAATCAGATGTTTAGTTAACCTCTGTGGCCTGTTTATGGCCACGTGTAAGTGGATGTAAAACCCGAGGAGTGTGGATTCGGGCCTGGCCACATCCTGAGTGAACAAAGCCATCTTCTGGCTCCTGCTTCAGTGCCTGTGGGACCGGCCTGCGGAGCGGTGACTGTGTTTGGACTCCTCACTTTGACACCTCTTTTCGGAGCGGGGCAGGAAGCAGTGGTGGTTTGAGGGCTACTGTCACTTTCCTTCACGGTTCCTGGGAAAGGGGAGAATAGCTGCTTTTCACTATAAGCATTGCAGACCTCTGCTCTTTGGTGTAACAGCCCTCTTCTTGCGCATGAGCCAGCGTGTGGATATACATATATACAGTCCTCGCTGAAAGAGAAAATAAAGCAGTTTTTTTGTGAAAAAAAAAAAAAAAAAAAAGTCTGTGTGGAGTAGAAGATAAATTTCACGATTTTGTTGAAAGTGAAGGGGTGAATGGAACGCTATGTACTACTTTAGCCATTGTTCCCCTTAAATCCAGGCACTGCTTTGCTTCTCCTGAAACAGTGAGCACATAGGCCAGGCCATAAATAAATTTTCCACTGTATCTTTGGGGCAGAAGTTGATCAAGATGACAAAATACAAGGGAAGCGAGACACAGAAGACCAGCCACAGTACCTGCATCTAAGGGTGCTGCATTGCAGCCAAACATCAATTCAGCCATATTTTTGGGTCTCCTTAACAGCTATGGCACGATGTTCCCCTTCATCACCGCATACACTACTCTGCTCTGAACCCTTTAATTTTCAGGCTATCGTTGCTTACTCACCTGTGGAGAAGTTACTCTTATTTCAATAGTCCTTCTGACAGGGTGATGCATCAGTCAACGTCACTACCTGAAGAACCTTTTAAATGGTAATTTTCCCCAAATTTCTGTTGATCGAGACTGAATTATCCATAGATCTGCACCACATAGAATCACTACACAGGATCTGGGCTGTGCAACTCTCTCCACTGACTTGCTTCCAAATTTCTGGTTAAATATGACCATTTTTAGGGCTGTAAGAGATTTTAAACCCATGTCAACATTCTGCGTGTTCCTTCCAGAGCCATGTAACAGAGTTGCTCAGAGAAGAACAAAGGTTCAAAAGGTGTAAAAGGAATAATGTTTAGTAGATTCCTTCATCTGCGCGGCTTAGCTCTGAGGAGACTCTCCCAGGGTCTCAGTCGGTGGTAACTGCTCAATAAGCAGCGCTGATGGATCGGGCAGGAATTCCACCCCGGGCAGTCTCATCAGCTGTCACAGGTTTAATAGAACAGAACTGGCCACAGTCAATAAGAGCAGCAAACAGCCTCCAGATCCGAACTAAAATGCTGTTATTGATTCTGTATGTGGCTCATCTTTCTACAGTTCAATGTCTCCAGTCCAATATTTTTAGATAACACGTCGTTTCTTGACTACTTTCCTGGGGGTAAGAAGGCACCGTGTCCACATTAGACTCTAATAAAGCTGCATCGGTGCACTTCTGGAACAATTACGCATGAAAGGAAACATCCTGTTTGTTTGAATGTGTTCTGGAATGCTTGTTAGTGCTCTTTCTTCTTTTAATTCTCTCAGAGTATTAGCCTGATTGGTACAAGAGTGTCCTTGCTTACGTTGATCATGGATGAAATCCACTTTCTCTGTTGAACTTCAGCTGGCCTTATGATCTGTGACATCCATGGGATTAGATAAGGATGGAAATCTGGAGTACTTGTAATCTGAAATTTCCCTCCCTCTGCAGAGATTCCATTTGTGATGTCTGAGAATGTATTTTGCATTCTGTCGAACACCCTCGGCATCAAGGTTTTCATTTCTTCTTATAGTTGCCTATTTTGTAGGTGGTACTAGGAACTGACCCCAGGGCCTTCACACTAAGCTACATGCATACTCAGTTTTGTTAGTTTTCTAAAGTTTGAGACAGGGTCTCACTACATTGCTAAGTTTCCATGCTGGGGCTTGAACTTTGACTCCCTTGCCTGAGTCTCCCATAGATCTGTGTGGTTCCCGGTAGGAGTCAGCATGTCTAACTTTCTCATAATGAGCCCAAATCCCTCAGTCTCTCCTTCCTTCCTGCTCCTGGCTGCTTGCCCTCATTCTGTGCTGTCCTGAAGTTGCACAGTGTTTATTTACCCAACGGCAGCTGCTTCAGATCAATGACATTTAGTCTTGGTTTTAGTCGAGATATCAATAATTCTTTCAACTTTTCTTCTCATCGCTTGATTTTAGTACATAAGAATCCCAGTTATTTTCCAAATGCTTCTAAAGTTGCTCTCATATATACTTAATTTTTTCTGCATATAGCTTAAAAACACTCTAGTTCTTAGAATAATTCTTATTTCTTTCCTTTTTTTTTTTTTTTTTTTTTTTTTGAGACAGGGTCTTGCTTTGTAGTTCAGGCTGGCCCTGAGCTCACTATGTAGCCCAGGCAAGCCTCGATCTCAGCAATCCTCTGGCCTCTGCCTCTCTAGTGCTGGGATTATAGGTGTGAGCCAGCACTCCCAGCATTGTGGTATGTGTTACTGATGGCTGCTGGGTGCGAGTCACCACACAAGGTATTGTTGTATGTGGTTACCGGCAAATGAACCAGGGACCTTGCACTTGGTAGGCAGGCACCGAAACCATTGAGCTAAATCTCTGGCCTTCTTAGTATAATTATTATTATTTTTAAAAATTTATCTTTATGGGCTGGAGGTTTAGCTCAGTGGTTCCGGCACCTGCCTCGCAAGTGCAAGGTCCTGAGTTCGATCCCGGTAACCACATACAATGCTGGGCATGGTGACTCACGCCCACCAGCAATCAATACCACATACCACAATGCTGGGCGTGGTGGCTCACACCTGTAATCCCAGCACTCGGGAGGCAGAGACAGGAGGATTGCTGAGTTTGAGCCTTGCCTGGGCTACATAGTGAGCTCAGGGCCAGCCTGAACTACAAAGCGAGACCCTGTCTCAAAAAAAAATTATCTTTATTGGTACATTGTATATACACATTATATCATACTCAGTATTGGTAATTTGTACCAGTATGTGACATATGTGGCACAATTTAATTCTCATTTTTTCCCATTCCTCTACCCACCCCACAACCATCCACTGCTTATATACATGGTTTATTTCCCTTTTTATATTACTGTCACATTTTTTCTTTACCCATCATTACTCACACCACCACATTTCCCTTTGAATATTTTCCCTTTGAATATTTCACAATATCCATCATACATTCTAGAACTTATTAATGTCTTCAGTTTCTCATAGCAGAGAACAGATATAATATTTATACATATGTGACCTATTTATTTCACTTATGAATATGTCCTGAAGGTACATCCATTTGAGTATAAATGACTCAAACTTACCATTCTTTAAGGCAGAGTAATACTCCATTTATAGAAAAACCACTTCTTTATCCAGTCTCCAGTTGATGGGCATTTGGGTTGTTTCCAAGACTGAGCTATCATGAACTGAGCTGCTATGAACATTGGTGCACATATATCACTATGATATGATTCTTTTAATTCTTTTGTGTATATTCCTAACAGGGTCAAGTGGGCCTCTTAGTATAATTCTTGAGGGTAGTCTTCATATCTGGTCTTTTAAAAACTCAATTGAGGGTCCACTGCAAATTGTATCTTTTATGTAGAAGTTCAAAACACTTTTTAAAAGAAGCAAAGGTAGAAAGATGTTTTCTAAACAGCAAGTTCTCTAAAGCAATTGGTTGCTTTCTCAACTAATCTGATACATCCTTGCAGGAACCTCATAGTCCTACAGAAGTGGAAGGAAGCTTGAAGTTCCTCAGTCCCCACTCAACCTCCTGGCCTGTGTTCCCTAAGGAGCCCTGTTTTCACCCAGTGCACCTGACTCTGTGTGGGTTAGGCAAATCTTTCTTCTCACCTGTGTGTAATTTCAGGGGGACAGTCTATCAATTTGTGTTGAAATGATTGTGATTCTGTGTCTCCCCTGGATTACTGTTATCTTTACTGCTTGAAATGATTTTCGCATATTTTTGTGCTCAGTCCTCCTTCCTTTCCCCTGATGCAGAAACTAAGGGACATGCAGGCCTAGGTCGAGTGCCCAAGATCAAACTGCTAGGGACACAGATGGGTGCTGCAGGATTCATTACCATCAAATTCCTAGCATGAAATAATGTTTATATTTCAATATGTGCTTCTAGTCTCACACGGTTGTTTGTACATGGAGTTGAAATGTTTGTCTGTATTTAAAACTAAATTGAGTTTACACTTATATATTATAATTATTTATGTGCTTAACCTGAAAGCTAATAGTGAGAAAAAAGTCCTGTCACCTGTCTTTTTCTACCTAGAAATTACAAGTTACAAAGACAACAGTTTTCATTATATTTGTCTGGTACTTCTAGGACCAACTGCCAATTTACTAATAGAATACTTGTTTTATTATATTTCCAGTTTTGACTTCTTTCTATGGAAAGTATTTAGCTTCCTCAATTTCTTCTGCCGTGCACTTGTGTTCTCTTTCCCTCTCTCACTACCCATAATATTGATGGCACAATCTTTATGAATTTGTATTTAGATGTCATTTTATTATAATTATAAACATTATTTTTTTGAGACAGGGTCTCGCTTTGTAGTTCAGGCTGGCCCTGAGCTCACTATGTAGCCCAGGCAAGCCTCAAACTCAGCAATCCTCCTGTCTCTGCCTCCCGAGTGCTGGGATTACAAGTGTGAGCCACCAAGCCCAACAATTGTAAACATTTTTAAAACAACTGAGTGGCACATTAAATTAGGGTTAGATTTTTCTATTTTACACAATATTTTTGTTTTTCCCAGGAGTCAATAATTCCCTTCAGAATTGTAAAATACTCAGTTTTGGTTTTCTGTATGTCACCAGTTCACCCAAACTTTAGTTTATGACTGAAAGTCCCTGGTAATTTCTTTTATTAAAAGAGAACTTTATTCAGAGTATCTTAACTTCTTGCAGTTGTCTTGACTGGTTTCTATCTAGGCTTATCAGACGTATGCAATTTGCAGAAAAATTGGTAGAACTGAAAATCGTGATGTTAAGGGTTTGAGAGACCAAAATATTGATTATGCCCAGAGCAGGCTGTGGGCGGTGGAAATTATAAAGCATTACTCCCATAACTGACTTGTTTATAGAAGTGAGTCTGGCTGAAGCCTGTGGACTGAAGTCAGAGTAACTCACATACAAATTCTGTTCCTACAACTAAAACCCTCTTAACTAGAAGGGCACTGTTCTAAACACAACCATATCTTTTGTTTGTTCTGTTCCTAATTTGAGAATGCTTTTCTTCCCTTTATGAGTACTACTTTCCATAGAAATCACCCAAATGTATATCCTCACATGTAGTTCTACTCTTTCACATAGGTTGTCTTTTTAAAAATTGAATTCTTTATTGGTACATTTTATATATAGTTCACAATCACACTCAACATTGGGGAACTTGTACCAGTATATGACACAAATTAATTCTCATTTTTACCAATATCCCTAACTACCCTACAACGTCCCACCCCCTGTATACATATGCTTTCTTTTGCTTTTTAAATATTTATTCTTTCCCCTAATTTCTGCCCCCTACCACTTTTCCCTTAAATATTTCCTACTTCATAATATCTATCCTACATTCTAGAACTCATTCACATTTACAGGTTCTCATAGCAGAGAAAATGTATGGTATTTACAGGTCTATGACCTATTTATTTCACTTATTAGAGTGTCCTCAAGCTGTGTCCATTTGCACATAAATGACTCAAACTTGTCGTTCTTTATGGCAGAGTAATACTCCATTTTATTAAAAAAAAAACCCACATCTTCTTTATCCACTCTCCAGCTGATGGGCATTTGGGTTCTTTCTAAGACTGAGCTATCACAAACTGAGCTGCTGTAAACATGGCTGCACATATATCTTTACGATATGATTCTTTTAATTCTTTCAAGTGTATTCCTAACAGAGGAATACCAGGGTCAAATGGGACCTCTAATCCTAGTTTTCTGAGGAATCTTCACACTGATCTCACCATGGTTGCCTAAGTCTACAATCTCACCAACAGTGGAGAAGGGTTCCTTTCTCCCTGCAGCCACGCCAGCATCTATTGCTGGTTAATTTTGCAATAGCAGTCATTCTTTGTGGAGTGAGATGAAATCTGTGTTGTTTTCATCTGCATCTTTCGAATGACCAGTGAAGCTGAGCATTTCTTCATATGCTTCTTGGCTGTTTTCATCTCTTCCTCTGAGAAGTGTCTGTTCGTTTCAGATGCCCATTTTTGAATTAGGTCTTTAAATTTGGGGGAACTGATTTTTTAAAGGTCCTTATATATTCTAGATAGTAGTCCTTTGTCAGAAAAACAGCTGGTAAAGATGTTTTCCCATGTTGTTGGTGGTCTTTTAGCTGTGCCAGTAGTTTCTTTTGCTGCTCAGAAGCTTTTTAATAGGATGAGATTTCATTTGTTGATTCTTTCTGCTAGTTCTGGTGTTATAGAGGTTTTGTTCACAGTCTGTCCTTAAGCCAATGTCACCAAGAGTTTTACCTAACTTGTTTTGCAGCAAGTTTATTGTTTCTATTTTAATGTTTAAATCTCTAATCCATGTGATTTTAGTTTAGTACATAGTGAAAGAGATAGGTCTAGCTTTAGTTTGTGGCAGGTTAAAGTCCAGTTTTTCCAGCACCATTTGTTAAAGAGGCTGTCTTTCCACCATTGAGGATATTTGGCTCCTTTGTCAAAGATAAGGTGGCTTAGTGTATCTGGAGTTGTTTCTGGATCTTTTAATCTATTCCACTGGTCCTTGCATCTGTTACTTTGCCAGTACCATGCAGTTTTTAGCACAACGGCTTTATAGTACAGTGTTAAGTTGGGGATTGTAATCCCCCCTGCAATGTCTTTGTTGCTGAGAATTGCTTTTGCTATTCTAGGGGTCTTGTGGTTCCAGATGAATTTTTGTATTATTTTCTCTAGCTCCATGAAGTATAGTGTTGGGATTTCAATTGCAATTGTATTGAATCGGTGTAGTAGTTGTGGGAGTATAGCCATTTTGATGATGTTGGTTCTTCCTACCTTGGAATAAGGGATGTCTTTCCACTTTCTGATATCTTCTTCTATCTCCTTTTTCAGAGTCCTGTATTTTTCAGAGTAGAGGTCTTTCACCTCCTTTGTTAGATTGATTCCTAGATATTTCATTTTTGGGGATGCTATTGTGAAAGGGATTGACTCCCCAATTTCTTTTTCAGTGGGTCTGTTGTCTTTGTATACAAAGGCGGTTGATTTTTGAGCATTGACCTTGTATCCAGCTACACTACTAAATTTGGCAATTAAGTCTAGCAGTCTTTCAGTTGTTTGTGTTTAGGATCCTCTGTATAGAGAATCAGATCATTGGCACACATAAATTATCTTTATTTGAATTGATTACCAATAAAAATTAATGGCTTGGATTGGTCAAGGCCTTTATATTTTGCATTGCCATTGGCTGTCTTGGCTCCTTGTTATTCTGTTTCTTTTAGTTCTGTCTTATAGTTTTTTTTCCCCCTCAGGCTTGCATTGTACAATGCTCAGGAGATTGAAGTCTACTAAAGAGATTTCCAGTAACCTTTCAGGAGTCTCTCATATAAAGGTAATAGGTAGTTTCAGAAAGTTAAACATTGTATTATTTCTCTTGTATCAGATGCATAAGTGAATAAATGAGTTAGTTACTTAATGAAATAATGAAGAGAAAATAGTTCAAAAGAAAGTATACTTTTGGAAATAAGGCAAAGGATGGGGGAAATGGGAGGATGGGGAGTGTAATGGGATTGAAAATGATCAAGATATGCTAAAGGCATGTACTGAATTCCCAAAACAAGGCATTGTGTATTCCTATATGCACCAAAAAGTGTTTTCCTAAATTACTGATGATCTTGGCTTCTCTTGCATTTTTAAGGCCTTAAGACTTGGCTAGGGAGCTAGCTCAGTAGTGGAACACCTGGGTAGCATGTGCCAGCCCTTCAGCTCAAACTCCAACCCTGAAAAAAATTAGAGCCAGAAAAACCTGGTTTGTACAATACCTTCAGAGGATTTTTCACCTCTGTAGACCTCTCTATGAGTGAACTAGGTGGACATTTTGTTATAGTTCTTGAATTGGGCTTTTACCTTGTGCTGTCCCTGTGCCCCAGAGAGGAATCCTCTGGGCAGCTGCCAGGTGTCCGGGGTCCTCAGTGTTGGGCATCTTTTATCCCTGATCCTCCTGTTTTCACTGCATATCCCTAGAACTACTGAGCTTGATGCCTTTACCGTGGATTTTCTTTCCAGAGAGAAAACACAAAGCTTCAGCTGGATAGAAAGAAAGGGGAAAAATTCACATTAACACAGAGGCGGAGGGTTCTGTGTTCTACTTGCTTCCAGCTGTGAACTTCCAGCCATTTTGGTGGTGAGTCCACCGTGGAAGGACCATCTGAGGAAGCTTGTCCTTCCTTTGCTCCTAGAACTCTGTAGAGCTAATCGACTCGGCAGGACAAGGCTGTGTTTGGTGAGGGACAGAGGTAAGAGGGGCTGTTTAAAACACGTTTAGCGTTCGAGAGCAGCTTGTGCACTGTGGCATCAAATATTATTTTATTGGCCTCAGAGTATTTCATGACTACATTTTCTACATCCTTCACTGAGACACTTGTTACTATTTGTTCTGCTTCCAAATTTATACCATTAGCAATACTGTAGTAAATATTTTATGTATGTGGAACTCCCAGTATATTTTTATGTTTTTGCTGAGGATTAGTTCCTAGAAATGGAAAATCTATGTCAAAAATTATGTGATAGGGCCAGAGCGTTAGCTCAGTGGTTCCGGCGCCTGCCTCGCGAGCGCAGGGTCCTGAGTTTGATCCCCGGTGACCATATACAATGCTGGGTGTGGAGACTCACGCCCACCAGCAATCAATGCCACATACCACAGTGCCAGGCGTGGTGGCTCATGCCTGTAATCCCAGCACTCGGGAGGCAGAGACAGGAGGATTGCTGAGTTCGAAGCTTGCCTAGGCTACATAGCAAGCTCAGAGTCAGCCTGAACTATAAAGCGAGACCCTGTCTCAAAAAAAATTATGTGATATTCAAAGTCCTGTGGAAATAAAATGAATGGATCAAAATGAATTTTTCTCTTATTAAATATCCTTGTCATTTCTCTTCTTAAACTGGGACCTAAATTGCTCAGCAAGGAAGGAGAAAGTGAAGACAATTGAATGGAATTCAGTTATTAAATATTTTACAGGGTGTTTTGGTGAATAAGTTTTTGCTGCTTCTTTCCTTATGTTCTGGTAAGAGCCAATTCTATAAAGGGTTTTGATGAAACTAGTAATCACTTATTATTTTAATTGAAAAGTTTCTAGGAGGAATTATAGGTTTCTAAACACTTTCTTCATGTAATCCAGAACTGTTCCCTTAAAAAGCTGTTTGCATGTTTCCTTCAAAATATATTTGCACATTTTAACCCAAAGTAGATGATGATAGTTGTTTATTGGCATTTTCAAACAAACTGACTTTTATGGGATTAAGTATTCCTTTAAAAAGTTAAATTGAAAAACCAGATGAAAAAATTGTTCCTAATCCCAAAGAATTTGTGGGTATGAAAACCTGGGCACTGTCCCATCCGGGTCAGTGAAGTCCATTCTGCTGGTCTAATCTGTGGTGCTCAGCCCGTCTGCACCTTCTGCTTAGATTCAGCAACCGTTTATTTCAGGAGAGTGTATTGTATAAATACAGGGTAGAAGGCTTTGGAATTGTGGAGAAAAATCTTAGCTGTGGCTCAGTATTTCATGTGTTTAAAAATATAATTGACATTCTTTGTGGGGTTGAAGTTATTCAGCCTCTGGAAATTCACATCCAGGAAGATAATATGAATAGAAAAGTACAATTATATAAAGCAATACATGTGAATTAATATATGCTGCATCGTATCTAGGAGTATTTCTGTGCCTAAAATGAAACAATCACAATGGAAGTACTTGCTTTCGGTGAAGGTGTTTGAAGGACACATAGAAACTGGACATGGTGCTACATGTCTGCAGTCTTAGCACTCAGGAGGTTGAGGCAGGAGGATTACCATGAATTTGAGCCCAGCTTGGGCTATGCAGTGAGTTTAAAGTCAGCCTGCATTACATAGAGCGACCCTGTTTAAAAAAAAATAGGTGATGGCACTCATGTTGCATAAATAAAATCTCTACAGAGTCATGATATTTGTGTGTAAAAAAGTTCTTTTCCAGATGGTTTTTGCTGCTGTACATTTCCCCAAATTCTCCTCTTTATGATCTCAAATGGCCTTGACATTCTGACTCTCAGGGGTGGCTATGTAGAGCCTTCAAAACAGACATGTCTTCCTGTGATAACAAATCCAAATAGAAACAAAACAAACGTTTCACTATCCCAATGGATTAATGCTTCTTGGAGAGCGTTTCCTTCAATAATTGATTGTTTGCTGCAGTTTGACCATATGTTCTGGGGACAGCATGTCTGTTGCCGTAACAAACTAACTGAGCAGTTCACTTGACAAGGCTCCTGTCTCCCGGTGTGGTGAACTTCAGAGGTGACTGCCAAGCACAGCCGTCCTCTTAGAGCAATACATCCGGGAGGGTCGAGGCTTTTCCAATTCCCTTCACCTGTGACCCACTTTATGGGCTTTAGACGTGTGCGAATCAGGTCCCAGAAGGGACTGCTCACTTTAGTGCCCTGAACTGCTGGCCAAGGGAGCAGATCGCCCATTACCCTCTCTCTCTCTTTCTTGGGTTAATGACTGCATTAAATATTAAATAAGTCTCCTGCTCTTGAGTGGCCACGTAAGTGATTTCACATTAGCTCATCCACTGTTGGCACTATCTTTTCTTTGATTTCTGATAAAGCATGTTGCTTCTGCGTAACATAACTCAGAGGAAATCATGATTGATTTGACAGCCATTAATGTGATGCTTAATATTAACCTTCCTCTTTAGATGACAAGGAGAACGGTGAGGGAGCAGGAGGGGAGGAAGGGAAGTCAGAGGAAAATGTGTCTTAAGCCAGGTGACGGGAGCTGAAGGATCGCCTTCACGTGCCTCAGACCTTGACACTTTTCCGTTTCCCCCTTTCAATCCTCGCTGAGACCCGAGTGTTCAGATGTGACCCTTTCCCGCCACAGCTTCTCAGAGCCACACTGAGAAGGAAAGATCATTTGGGGACAAAACTATCTCGATATTTAAACCTGTGGAGGTTTTCTGCAACTTTTCGAACAATGTTCTGGTCTCCAGCTCAGCTGGTTTGGTATTTAGGACGAACGGGTGGTGCAGCAGAGGCTGCTGTGTGTGAAGTTGTATGCTGTGTGTGAAGGAGTATTGTGTGAGGTCGCCTTCCAGGCCCCTGCGCCCAGGAAGGTTCACTTGCCGGAAACCGCAGAGGTAAAGGAAGAAGTACTATTACCTGGTACTGAGGCCAAGCAAGTTGTGAAAGAGACTGGAGCACGAGCCTCCCAGTGGGAGCGATCCCACCCTCCAAGCTCTCTGCGGCACCTGCCCAGCACGGAATCGGGTCTCTCCCATGTTTCGGGTTGCCCAGAGCGTAGTAGGTTTAGAAATACATCCAAGTGCAATCAGGTCCAGTGCTGCTTTAACTAGCTATGTTCTAACCTTTCAAAAGAGCGAATGGCATATCCTGTTTCCTAGTAGAACGCATGCAGCTAGCCTGCTGTATGTCCAAATGTGACACATTTTCCACTTTTGTGACTTCTGTGTGCCCTTTCTCAGCTAATGAGGTGCAAATACAAGCGCTTGGTCAACGGGGATGCCTGTCTGCGGCAGTACCCAAAGGCTTTTATGCTGACATTGATTTAAGGTAAAAACCACAACGGAGAACAGCTTTCTCCCTTTTATGGGATGCTCGCCATGTCCCAGATGCTAGTTACATGTATAATTAATTGAACTGTCCAAAAATTTTATGATGCAGATAACCTTATTATCCCTACTTTAGAGAGAAGTAAACTAAAGTAGAAAAAAGTGAATTTCCCAAGATCCTATAACTACTGGAGAAACATGAACTACTCTGCTATAAAGAATGATAAATTTGCTGGGTGTGGTGGCTCACACCTGTAATCCCAGCACTCGGGAGGCAGAGACAGGAGGATTGCTGAGTTCAAGGCTTGCCTGGGCTACATAGTGAGCTCAGAGCTAGCCTGAACTACAAAGCGAGACCCTGTCTCAAAAAAAGAAAAAAAAAGAATGATAAATTTGAGTCATTTGTAGGAAATAATGCACCTTGAATCAGCAGAATTAACTGAAATAAATCAGACACACAAACTTAAAAATCACGTGGTTTCGCTTATCTAGAGAAACTCAAATTATAAATAAAGCAAAGAGCAAAATGAATGATTTACAATAGGAGGTAGGAAGATAAATCTTTGGCAAATGGGAAAAGAACTAAGAGATGAGAGGAGGAGGGGGGAAGGTATTCATTATATACCCCCAAAACATATCTACCTATTTAGCCATCTATCCATCTATCTATGTATCTCTCTATATATGTATCTAATCTATGTATCTCTCTTCATCCATGCATCCATTCACCCACCTATCTACTGCTAATTATCTATCTATCTATCTATCTATCTATCTATCTATCTATCTATCTATCATCTATCTATCAATCTATCATCTATCTACATCTAATCTATCATCTATGTATCTATGTATCTATCATCTATCTGCCTAAAATCTATCTACTACCTATCACATGCCTGTCTTCCCATCTAGCTCTCTACTGTCTTGGGCCCTGCACTCAGTCTTCGCCGCCCTGTGGGAAGATGGTGACAACAATGGGGATGATGAATTCTGGCCCTGATGCTGGTGTCCACCACAGCTGACAAGTCACAGCACACCTAACTATGATTTAAGCACTTTCTGTTTGCTGCAGTTAATTCACCGGATCATCGTGAAGCCCATTTCACTGATGAGAGAACTCAGGCAGGAGAATCAGTCTACGATCACACAGGCACTAGTGGTGAGTTGTGAACAGAAGCCGTTTGGCTTCAGTCCTCTGCTTTTCACCACCTCACGAGAGGGGACGGGTGTGCACGGGAGCAGCCACTCAATGTTTCACCCTGACCAGCCCCACGTGCTCTCTGAGGAGGTGGCGATGACACAAGGGAGGAATCTGTTGCCATGTGGTAGAACTTGGCATTCAAAGGAATCCATAGTCAGATGTGAGTGACTGAAGATTTCCTGTGACAGTCTTGTATGAGAAGTTCTCTCTAGGGGAAATAGACACAGACAGAGTGGGGATGTGTTTTGCTTCTCTGTTTGGGGTGGAAAGTGGAAGTTTTGTAAAAGACAGTCTTGTAAGGCAGTTAACTGAAGATGCATCCGCATTGCAGAAGCTGTGCCGGTGCACAAAGCGAGGGACAGGGAAGTAGAAGCCTGAAGAAGCTGCATGGTCTGGAGCAGGCCCTGGCCGTGTTGTGCAGAGGGGCGAAACCCCAGCATCTTCCGTGAAACAGCGAGAAGCTGGGAGGACTTGGAATTCTGGCTGGGCGTGATGGTGCCTTCTGAGGCCCCGCACTTGGGACGCTGAGGCAGGAGGATCAACACAGCCAAGGAATTAGAAGTCAACTGTGCAATGTGGTGAGAGTCCTTCTCTAACAATAATTTAAATGTAATCTTCCTCAAGGCACAGGCTGTATTTGTTATATATTCCATTTTCAATTAATTGTAAAGTCACATTTTTGATGTCTCACCGGGGAGTGCAGGTTGTCGGCGAGGATGGAAGCTTTGCTCAGAGGGGTTCCTCATGGCCACTTGTGAGGGGCACACCAGAAGTGCAGAGCTCCATCCTGCTGGCGTTCAGGAAGCTCTGCCCACCTGAGTTTGTACAGGGGTTGACTTTTGGCAATCGAAGGCCTTCTGGAGAGACAGCCGCAAGTGTGTAGTCACCCCAGCCTCACTCTGTTTTAGCATCGTCCAGCCCCTCCCCACGTGGCTTCCTCTGGCAGGTGGTTTCACATCAAATACTTAGGACCTAATAGCAAATGGGAACTTACAAACTGTTACTGTTGGAATTTTAGCCCGATGTCACTGTTTCTATTGTTAAGAGTATGTATAACATAAAAAGATAGTGAAATTCCCCCATGTGGGTGCTGGGCTGGGCTCAGCACTGGAGAGGGGGCACCTGGCAACCTCCCGGGCATTTGTGTGAGTCCCCCAGTTTTCTTCTTCACCTGTTGACTATATGTGAGAGTGGGGGAGGTGATCTTTGCTTGAAGGAAACCTCACCTTGCTGCCATTGGTCTCCTTCTAGTGAGTAGACTGATCCAATAAACACTCTCCCTTCTTTCCTAATTGGGATCTTTTGTTCTTTGGTGGCTGATGATAGCGTAATGCATTCTAGGGAAATATTAATGTTGAGAATTAGTAGAGTGAAGTGCACTAACAGGAGAAGTTGGATTTAAATATCAACTGTGGGAGACAGGGTAAGGTGACGTAGCCAGAACCCTCATGGCAAGCTCCAGTTCCCTGTGAGTCCCACAGCAAAAGGATTAAGAACCAACAAACCACAAAACTGGAACCTTGAAGAAAAGGCTAAGCCTGGGCTCCACTCTTGCTGCTCTGAGCAGAGGCAGCCAAAGGCCAAAAACCACACCAGCAAAAAGGGCCAATGCCTGGAGCTTGCTGCACCTTTATTTGGTACAAAGCCTTCACACCCATCATCCTAGTATGCATAAAACAGGGCGGTTATCCGCAATAATCCCTGTAGTTGAAGATCCCATCCGGCAGGACCAATATCCTTAAATTTGAGTAAGTCTTAAGACCAATAATCCTAGTGCAATAATCCTTGTAGTTTAAAATCCTACAGGGTGGGACAGATGTCCACATTAATCCCAGTAGTTGATCCCATTAAGTCATAAACCTGAGGAAGTTGTCCACAGTTCCTGACATCAACTGTCCTACGTTTCTGTGTATCATTGCCAGAAAATCAGTTTACCTGTAAGTTTTACTTTTGTAATATTAAAATAATTCCTGTGTTATGAAGTTGCTGCAAAGAGTAATACATTTAGGCATGCCAATGATTTGTGAACTAAGAAACAAAAATTCCTATTAGCACGGTGACAAGTTCAGTATTTTCTCTACATTTGGATTTTTAGCATAATGTCTGCATAGTTGTAAATGCATTTGCCAGTAATGTATTCTTTCTCATGAGTATAATTTTTCTACTAGCCAGCCCCTTGCTCCTGATTGAAATCGTTCCAAAGTTGGCCAAATCACAGAGAAATAGAAGTGGTAATCATGCCACAATAATCTCTCTTGGCAGACGGTGTGGAGGCACCTTATGAGCCTCCACATTTACAAAGGGGGATAATAATATCCAGAGCAGAGAGCAGTTATCAAGATTAAAGGAGCTAATTCTTCCAAAGTACTTAGCACAGCATGTGAGGCAGAGTCATTAGGGATTGTCAGCACCTGCTTTTATTGTCGTTATTACATGGCCACAATCTGTGGGCTGCATGAGGAACACTTGGGGGAGAAGCACTACGGGATTCAGAGCACTTCTGAGCCATTTGTTTGTATGTGAGTATCACCCTCATGCTGCACAGGGCACAGCACGTTTAATGTCTGAGCAAGAGCTCTCAAATCACTCTATGCCTTTTCTCCTTAGAAAGTAATGTGACTTGGTAAATGTGATATGAAAAACAACCTTCACAAAGATGATTCAGGTCTGAAGCAATAAACAGAAGGTGACAATCTAAAGAAATTCTGTGAGGAACTTTTAGAAAGTGGTCATAAATATTTTGGCAAGCAATGTCCTAACTTATTTAGCATGTTGGAACTTTTATTGTAAAATTAATTGATATTTAACAAAGAAATGTGAGAGAAATATTAGCAAAAGAAAGAAATTTAAAGACACCTATTATCTCGCCATTCTGAGAAAATTAATAATTTGATATGTAATTATATGGTAAAATTTTCAAAATTATATTTCCCCAGATGGGACATATATACTTAACATTTAACTCTAAGAAGATAAAAGTCTTGTCATGAGAACTTTACTTCAAAAAAATTACAAATAGAACTTAAAACAATGCAATCCAGAATCTTTAGTGGGTGCATCGAATACGTAATTCACCTGAGAGTGCAGGAAGTGGTGTACGTGTGCTGGTTCTCAAACTCATCTGTGTGCTCCCAGCTCTCCCGTGGTGCCTTCTTTGTGCCGTAGGCTATTATGAGCCACCAGTGACCACATCTGCCTAGTTCTTTCCAGCTAAACTATCCCGAGTTCCAAAGGGAGCAGCAGAACACAATTTAAAAGGCAAAAGTGTCTCTGAGTCACACATGTTTTCAGAAAGCATCCACAGAACATGAGTTCTTGAAGGCCCTTCACATATGTGCTGCTTCCACACTCTTGGGCTGCCTTCCATATTCCTGCTAGTGGTATGACTGGCCTGGGAACTTGTTATCTACTTTTTGATACATGGAACATGGAAAACAAGTGGGTTAGAATGTTCTCACATGATGGCTGGAGGACGTATTTCAGGAAATATGGATGTACTACATAGTCAAGGCAGGCATAGATGGTTTTGTACTTAATTGGTGGGTGCATGGATTGGCCAGTAAATCACAAAGATCAGCTCTTTAGTAAGTGGGTGATGCTAGTCTCTTCATTTAAATTGTGAAAAACAGTCAAAAGTATATCAAGCTAGCTGGGTGTGGTGGCTCACACCTGTCATCCCAGCACTCGGGAGGCAGAGACAGGATTGCTGAGTTCGAGGCTTGCCTGGGCTACATAGTGAGCTCAGAGCCAGCCTGAACTACAAAGTGAGACCCTGTCTCAAAAACAAACAAAAAAGTGTATCAAGCTAATTAATGCATCTTGATATGATGAGTTATTATGGTGTCATTCTAAGCATGAGATGATTGTATTTATGTCTAGACTCTACTTGAAATTCAGAAGGGAGACATGGAACACAATTCCTTGACAGCCAGTTCCCATGTATGTTTTTCAATTATTCGTTCAAATGAATTTAATTCCCAGAAGCAATCAGGTAGGGTTCCTTTCCTCACACTTCTGTGCATCTGATCTTAGGATCACAGAGATATGACTTTTCCCAGCCGTCCCCTCAGTGTAATGGTCATCAGAGGGGGACACATTAAAACTCACCCGCTTCAGTGGACAGCAGTGGTACATTGGCATAGCTTGTTGTGAGGGAAAAATTGCACTGGACTAATTAAACAGCAGGGAGATTCTGTTCATGCCTATTATATTGAGGGTCAAGATGATTGTAGATGTGGAGACACGTGATCTCAGTTTCACTGAGATTAAGTTTTTAAGCATTAGACAGAGCTAATGAAAAAGTGTAGAAGGGTGTGTGTGGGGGTGTGTGTGCTTGTAATTACAACCCTCTAAAAGCCTGAAGCAGGAAGGTTATCTGTTCAATTCCAACCTGGGCAAATTAGTGTTTTTTTTTTTTTTTTGAGACTGTTTCAAAATAAAAATTAAAGTCCACCTTGTAAGCCTGGGCTTCAGGAGGCAAAGGCGGGAAGATCACTCTGTATTTGAGACCATCTGGGGCTACCTGGTAAGTTTCAAGCCAGCACGGGTGACATAGCAAGAGTCTCAGAAAGCCACCACCAGCCATAAGGGAAATGTGAACCAGAACAGCTCTGAGATTTCATCTTACTCTAGTCAGAATGGCTAGATTCCTCAAAAATCTAAAAATTGAAATTCCCAGCTATACTTCCCATGGGTGTATTCCCAGGAGAGTTACAGGGTCTACTGACAGATGCAGAGCCATGTCTGTAGTAGCTTGCTTCACAATGGCTACACTGTGGGAAGAACTGGAAGGGCCATCAATAGACAAATGGGTAAAGATAAAGTGATGCATGTGTGCACAATGGAATTCCGTACAGCCACAAAGAAGGGTGAACTTGAGTCCTTTGTAGGAAAACTGAGTAGATCTTGAGGCCATAATGTTAAGTAAACTAAGTCAGATACAGAAAGCTAAATATTATGTGGTTCCCCTCATATAAGGAATTCAATTATAAATAAATTAAAAAGTAAAATAAAAGCAGTTTTTTGGAGTAAGAGGATATCAAGGGAAAGGAAAGAAACACATTCTTGAATTGTAAACCTGTCAAGAGAAGAGGAATTTGCAATTGCACATTTTCACAAACAAGTGCTCTGAAAGAGAGGCAAAGGAAAGAGAGCCAGGAAGAAACTTGCTGAGGAAGCTTGAGGGGAAACAGCGAGGGCTCCCAGGCTGCTTAGTCACCTGAGCAGACCTTGGGGAGGGCTGGCTTGACCTCTTGAAATCTTTTCCCCATCTCCCTAGATCTTGCTGGATCCATAATGTTTAGGAGAAGAAATTGGTATGGGTTTCCCAGATGAGATGCCTTAGGTCCTGAGTCTGTATCCATATGCATTTTGTGTGGACATACTATGTACATGTAGTACACATATACTAATATACATATACTATAGTACTTGGGTCCTTGTGTGTTTCTGTGAAAGGTATGGCTGTTTTTAGGAATTTGTCTTTGGAAGAGGCTTTTCATCTTGATCTGATAGCAACTTCTATGCAAATGAAATGTTTTTTTTTTTTGTTTTGGAGACAGGGTCTCGCTTTGTAGTTCAGGCTGGCCCTGAGCTCACTATGTAGCCCAGGCAAGCTGCTGCGAACTCAGCAATCCTCCTGTCTCTGCCTCTCGAGTGCTGGGATGACAGGCGTGAGCCACCATGCCCGGCACTGTGGTACGTGGTATTGATGGCTGGTGGGCATGAGTCACCACGCCCAGCATTCTATGTGGTTACCAGGATTGAACTCAGGACCTTGCGCTTGCGAGGCAGGCACCAGAACCACTGAGCTAAATCTCTGGCCCAATGCAGATGAAATGTTAATTTTTACTGGACATGTCCTGAGGCAGGAGACTGGGGCTGGCAAAACCAGCCCAGCAACTGTATGAAATCTGTTGAAGTCCCTTTGATGGTGAAATCCAGGTCTGGCCAAGCCAACTGCACCACACACCAGTCTCCTAGGTCCTGAGAGAGCCCGTGGACCTCGGTAGACTGAGTTGAGACCAAAGCGAGCACTGGGCTAACAGAGGCATGCCACGGGCTGGAGATGGCCGGTTCTTCCCAACTTTGTGCCCCACCTCTGACAATCATAGACCAATCCCCAGTAGCCACCGCAAACCCCTCCCACCACTTGTGCTATATAATGCCCTATGCTACATTCATTAAATGGAAGCATTCCAGAAACCTCCCCAGAGTCTGGCGTGTATGTGTGTGTGTGATTCTGCGACTCACCCTCCTGTGTGCAGATCCACAACGACAACATCCCAGAGACCCAGGCCACATGAAGGGGACACAAAATCAGGAGGCGTCTGCAGTTCCTGAGCATGAGGTACAGAATGGGTCAGAAAAGTGCTATTTCCAATTCTTTGTTTACATCTGGCTTGAAAACGAGGCGCTTTCAGTAGGACAATTCAGATCCAGTTTCTGGTCAAGTGAGACTAACTTGATAGAATAATTGATAGAATAACCATCTCAGGTGCCTTGTTTTCATAAGACAGGAGCCAATCTAGGAATTCCAGGTACAAAAGAACCCTTCCATTATTCTCAGGGCTGCTGTAAGTCTGTCCATGGGGGCAGTTCTTGCTCTAAAAAATACATGTACATATATGTACATACATGTACATCCCGGCTGCCTTTTCTGTGCTTCTTGTCCAATTCTTTGTTCCAGTCATCAAGAACTTGGAAAGTATTTCCCTGGGACCTATCATTTAGGTGACAATGTTATCTTCGAGTTAAATGACTTTAATTTCTTGTGCTTATTATATTTATTTGCAATAGATAATCCATCAAAATATTTAGGAATAGTAACTACTTTTAACATGGACTTTTGCTCAACATAATACTCAATTGGAAAGAAATAGGTAGAATGACACGTGCACATTTTTAATTTTATCAAACAACCGAATCCATGGCTTCCTGCACTTGAGAAGAGGAAGTTACGAACCATCGTGAGGATAAAGAAGAAAGAGTGGCTAATTCTGATTGTGGCTGTAGCCAAAGCCGCTGTGGAGCGGGGAGATTAGCGGGGCGAGTGAGGCACATGGATTCTGAAAATGAAGGAGAAAGAGGGCGGTCTGTGGAGGGGAGGCGTGAGCTGAGCCACAGGCTGTGGGATGCGGGAGCAGGGCCAGCAGGAGCCTCTCGAGGCCCTCAGATACCCTGTGTTCACCAGGACTGGTGCAGCCCTGCGCCCACACCTGCTGCAGTCTGGAGGTGGTTTCTGGGAGGTGGCCAGGCCGTGCCCTGGGGCTGCGATGACCTCCCATTGGGACACAGCGAAATCCAAGATTTCCAGAGCCTGCTGGGACCAACCTCGGGGAAACACCTCGCTGTTCACGCGCTCCCAGACCACAGGTTTCGGTTTCTGTCGCCCAAGCCAGAGATACAGACGGGCCGTGTGTCGGCAGCTTTCTCGCTGCTGGGATAAAACACCTGGCGGCAAACTGCACACAAGAGAAATTTTGTTCCGAGGTTTCGTCCGGAACGAGCTGGCTTCAAGGGCGGACGTCAGGGAGGCCAGGAAGGTGGGTAGCGCTGCTCAGGGCAAGGCTGCCCAAGGTCGGGACGGAGGACAGCGCGTCCTCCACAACCGCAGCAGCGGGGGCCGCCTTCAGCTCTGTCCCCTGAGCTCCGCGCGCCACGGAGTCAGACCTGCTGACGACAGCAACCCTGCCGCGATCCGTCTCCACGCAGGGTAAGTCTCTCGCGGAGGTGACGGAGTCAGGACGCCCAGAGACACAGTCCCTAAGTGCTGTCTGCCTCGGAAACGAGATTCACCGCAGGACACGGATGGGAGAAAACGAGGACCCCGGGCAGGTGCTTTAGCTGGGAGCCTGCGGGGACGGTGACACGTCCGGGGGTCCGCAGTCTGCGGGGCTGTGGGGCTGGAGGAAAGGGAAGCGCCCGGAGGGGTGTCCAGGTCCCTCACAGCAGGGGACAGTGGAGGAGGGAGGAGCAGAGAGGACGGCAGGCGGTGGGGACACCGGCTCTGAGCGGCACCAGCTGGAGATGGAGGGGAGCAAAAGGCTCATCTCCGTGTGGAAAAAACTTTTTTTCCATAAAAAATTATTTTATTCAACCTCTATTTTCCAAAAGAAGGGTTTCGGTGCTAGCCGTCTTCAAAAGCTTTCACACCACTTCAGAACCACATTTGCTGGGATGAACATTTCAGATGGACTTGGGGGCATCAGGCCTGAGAGACAACACGATGGAGCCAAACTGTAGAAATTGTCCAACATCTTTTGTGTGAACTGAAGAGATGAGTCAGCACTGCCAACAGGCGTCTGCTGAGCCAGATCGTCTAATCATTGATTTTCTAACAAGGTGTTATTATTTGCTATTTGCTTAGGTGAATTAAAGCCATTGATTTATTAAATAGCCTTCATAAAATGAAGTACAGGACAGAAATTAACCCCAGGAACCGTGTTGGTGCCTAATAAGCAAAACTGTTTCCCGTCCTCCCATTCTATGACTCTAGTTGATGATGAATAATTGTTCTTTTTCCCTTTTGGCACCGCTGGGCATAGTCTTCACTGCGGAATTATGTGATTATCTCTCAGTCATTCCTACACGTGAGGAAGCCATCTCACCCAACATGTAGATAATAACACTTTTTGTTACTTTAGTTTTCCTAGATCAGTTCTTTTCCCCATCCCCAGAAATAAATGGCATGACTTTAAGACACTTTTGCAAAGTTGCTGTACCAGAGTTCTTGCTGTATTTCTAACCTCACTCATGAATCAGCAACCCAATCGCCTGACCGTCATGGAATCTTTCAGCGCTGGCCGAATGTCATGCATCATGGGAAGGAAGCAGGCGGATTCTATAGCCCCAGGATGATTTTTCTTTTTTTAAGCATGTGAAGGAACAGATCCTTTTGTCGCTTCAGATACAACTACTTCAGTGGCAAGACAGTTGGGGACTCATCGCTCTGCTGTTAAAGTTTTTGCCTGTTAACTAGACTAAAAGTGACCAAACTTATTTATATTCTACCAGTCTACAATGTGTAGTATTCCCCTTTTTAGGGGTTATTTCCTCATAGCATTGATTTTTCAAAGAAAAAGAGAAATTATCTAAGCTTGTGAGTTATATCCAACGTGTTGGGTCGAAGAGAGGAACACAGGAAGTAAAAAGAACAGCGGAGCCAGGAATGGGGAACCAGGTCACCGGACAGACCTGGGCTCCCTGGGAGGAGCCCAAGAACACACAGACCCCAGGGAGGAAGTTCCTTCATAGCCAGGACCCAGTCTCCGAAGGACAGACGGAAGGACTTTATGCACTGGTTTTGTCTGAAAATTACTCTTAACATGAATCCTTTCAATTGAGAGCTTCTCTACGCCCCATGTTATTAGGTAATCTGTTCAATTTTCAGTCCAGATCCGCACGCTTGAAAACACTGTGACACTTCTGCTGCCCTAAGGCCAGCCTCTCCACCTCCTCCCGGGAAGGTTCTCCTCTGTGATGTACGTCCAAGACCTTCAGGATGAGCTGGACAATCTTGCCTTCTCTAGACAGTGCTTTTCTTGAACTGTAATTCTTTGTCATGGACCGACTCTTTATTGAATCAGTCCTTTTTTCTGATGGCCTCATAGAGAAAGCCCATAAATTCTGTAAGTAGAATTGCCCCAGGTAAATTAGTTCTGTTCACTGGAACAGTGTTGACTGGAAAAATCAACAATTGTGGAATTATTTAACCCTGAGCCTCCAAAGACAAATGGTTGCATTTAACTGGATGCTGAGAAAACCTTGGGATAGTTTGCAAATGGCTGGTGTGTTTTCCTGGAATGGGAAATTTAAAATTGTTAGTTTGCTATGTTCTGGTTTTAAAGACAAGGTTTTGTTATACCCAAAGATTTCAGTTGCTATTTTTCTTTCTGAAAAATCTAGTCTTGTCAGAAGTAAGTGCAGGTATGCTTTTCTGAGTGTGGGTAATATAGGAGCAGGAATATATTCTGAACCCCATACTACATATAATAATGTGTTTCTTCTAATCTTAACCTCCCCACATGATAACTTATACACAGAGAAAGATGAAGAAATATTTAGATGTCTATTTTCAAGACTCATTTATACTGTCAAAGAGCTTGGTTTAAATTTTTCCTTTAATTTTTTTTTTTTTTTTTTTTGGTGTTTTTGAGACAGGGTCTCACTACGTAGTGCAGTCTGGCCTTCAACTCACTGTGTAACCCAATCTGGCCTCCAAAGTTTTGTGATCGTCTGGCTTCAGCCTTCTGAGTGCTAGGATTACAGGTATGCACCGCCATAGCCAACTCTCCTTAAATTCTCATGTGGGAAATGTTCTATGATCTTCTGAACACTCAGACCTTTTAAACCTCCACTGAAGTAAAGTCTTTCGATTTTTCTATTGCTTTTGGTACAGTTAGTGAAAATAAAATTCTATTTATTAACACAGGAAATGTCTCAGGGGCTATAGGCAAGTGCTTAATCTCTGAAAGTATGTGCACATAGTCTATGAAAAGTAGTATTATTGTCATTAAAACCCAAACTATGGCTTTATGTATTTTTAGGGCTTTTAAAAGCACTCTCCCTATTTCATGATGGTTCTTTTTAAAATTTGTTACACCCGCGTCCTTCGAGCAAATAGCAATAAAAACTAGAATGACACAGAAGATGTGTTCCTGGAACAGAGGAAGGTAAGGCTGCTTGGAAAACACTCTTCCCAGCCACTGTATGAGGGGGGACAGCGGGGGAGGCTGGCGACGGGCTGGCTGTAAGTGGAAAAGGATCGCGAGAGCCGGGCTCCAAGCCTGGGCAACAGAGGGCGGCTGCGGTGAGCTGGTGAGGCTCCGAATGCCCTCAGCCTGGATGCTTCTCACGGAAACGACGGAACGAGTTTCTGTCTGCCAGGGGGGCCCACGAGCAGCACAGCACTGTGATCTGAGAGACAGAACAAAACCGTTCTTCACATACACGGAGACTGAGCGTCCACGCAGCAGCCAGAGCCGTCCCGGGCAGGTGACCAGGAAGGCGACACGGTCACAAATCCATCAGAATCCTCTTAGGATGCCAGCAAGGTCACCGCGAAGATTCAGAGGAAGGAAAGATAAGGCCGGGCTCGGGCTTCTGAGGGTGAGTTATGGGGATTGACTCCTCGGAGGCGAGCGAAGCGCGCTTCATCTCTCGGGTTATCAGAGCAGAACCAAAGCTGCGGCTGGTGGAATCAAAACTGCCTTGGAGATCTTTGCACGCCGCACACAGAGCGGTGCTGCTCAGCTGCGAGGTTTCAAGAGTTTGCTGGGAGCTAATAGTAGATGTAAACTTGGAATTCAGAAGCACGGTTTGTCCTAAGTCATTAGCACGACTTCATCGATACTGGTTTTATCACATTTATAATCCTAAAATTCCAATTGACAGTTGCACAGTGTGGACCGTCACATTCCCACCTCGGTTCTTTCTGTTGGCCTAAACTGGAAACCCTACCATTTTTTTCTCCTTGCTATTTTCATGAGCTCTTCTATTTTATAGGAATTTTTTTCTGTATCAAAGAGTTGCTCTTTATGAAGCGATATAAATAGTTCACAAACATTAACAGCAAACATTCACAGAAATCCTAACCAAAAGACAAATAGATATTTATACCTGCCAGCTACAATATTGTTTTGGTCCTACATTGCCTCTACCCATTTATTCTATTTCTTATATTAACTGACCTTAATTAAAAATATTGTTTTCACTACAGTTAATGCACAATATCAGTATATTTACAATATAAAAATGAAAATTTACATGAAAAATGTAGACATATTTAGAGTTATAGGCGATCAAAAGTTAACTGAATAATAACAGTTTACTAAGTTACCAAACAATGCACTTCTAGTGTCAGAGTAACTCGACTTCACATCAAGCAAAACTTAGAGTATTCTGTCAGTCATTTACATTTCTAGGAGAAAATCAGAGAGGAAAAGTATCTTTGTTTAAACTGAGGGGTGGGAACATCCTAGTAATAGCTGATAGTATAGTGATAAGTGCAGGAATTGCTTGGTATATTCCTGCTTCATTTGAAAAACTGCTGTAGGAATTTAGCTTTTTGGGGAGGGATTGAATTTAGGACCTTGTGCTTGCAAGGCAGGTGCTGGAACCACTGAGCTTATTTTATAGGAATTTTAAAGAAAGCTTTCTAAGTTAAATTTTTTTTTTTTTACTACACAGAAGATTGAATCCAGGACCTCCATTGTGAATATATTCTCATCCCTTTCAAATGTTTTTTTAATTTGAATTCTTTATTGGTATAATTTATATATATATCTCACAATCACACATAACATTGGGGAATTTGTACCAATATATGACACAGTCAATTCTCATTTTTACCCATATCCCTACCCACCCACACCTTCCCACCCCCCTATATACATGCTCTTTTATTTTCTTTCAGAATCATATTTATTCCTTCCCCTCATTACATCCCCACACCAAATTTCCTTTGGAAATTTCCCATTCTATAAAGACTGTCATACTTTCTAGAATATTTTTTTATTGAGACAGGGCCTAGATAAACAGCTAAGTCACCCAGGGTGAGTTTGAACTTGAATCCCCCTGCTTCAGCCTCCCAGATTACTGCAGTTTTAGGTGTGTGACACCGCTATTCAATCACTTCTTGAAGCTTACTAATAGATGCTGATTAATATTAGTAGATACTGTGCACGAAATTTCATCAGAGAAACCTGAGGAATTAGGAGTTGAAGATAATTCTGTGTGGCATTTTATTTCAGAGATGCTAATTTGCTTTAGGCACAGTGAATCTCTGACAACCAATATTGACTATTTCCAGCTATCCTTCTGCAGCCACAGCTCAGTGTTTGGAGTCATATCAGAACGCACGTTAGGATATCTTCCACGTTGTGAACAACGCTCACCTCCTATTTCCATCAGTAGTTATTTTAAAGACAGTCTCTTGCATTTTTATTTTTGAAAACTGAGTGTGAATGCCTAATTATAGGAGGCCTCCTAATTATAGAAGGTTTATTCATTGTCCATTGAATCATTGAAAAACGGGTTATTTGAAAGTGAGAAAGGCAATTTGAGAGAATCTCTGGGAACTCAAAATATTGACATCTTACTTTGAAAGACATTTATTTATATATGTTATGCAAGTATCTTTCCTTTCTTCCCCCTCATTTATGAATTCAGTTACTGCTTATTACACCCCTCGTGTGATCCATGGTAAGTTCTGACCTTCAGAGATGAATGAGCGGAAGCATTTACCTCTGGTGGATGGATTTATGGGAGAGTTAATTTCATGTTTTACAAAAGGATAATCCCTAATAAAAATTTACTAGTCTATTATTTTTAAGATACCTTTTTTTCTCCAGTTTATAAGACATGGTTCTCTTCATCTCCTGTATTCCATGATGAGAAAGATATGACAGTGTAATACCTGTCTGATAAGTCAATTGAGAGTGAGACCAGAAAGCTTTTGCACTCGAGGATATGTACTGCTGATTCCATAGAAAGCAATTATCTATGTTCTAAAGCCTGTGCTTTTTTATAGGGTGAATTATAAACTTATTTCAACTACTATCATTCATTATTGATCGCTTCTGTGTGGGAAGGAAGAGTCTTAAATTTCGAGCAGAGTGAAAGATGACTTTGTCTCGGTTTTTCACACTTTAAGACATATCTGAATAGCTAGGCTTTATTTCAGATGAATTGGATCCATGTCTTTCTGCAACAAAACAAATTGGACAAAAATAAATGTGTCAAAAATGGTAATATTGTTTATGTGTTTCTGCAACAAGTATTTGTTAAAGGATTGATATTATCAAATACTGCTGAAAGATCCAAAATTGAAAAGGATAATTAAAATTTGTCATGTACATGTACCAACTGTACACAAGGAATATAAACATTATGTACTGCAAATATGTACAATAAAAATGTTACATCCCCGAGAGAGAGAGAGAGAGAGAGAGAGAGAGAGAGAGAGAGAGAGAGAAAGTACACTCAAGGACCTCACATTCTTCACCACCCCATAGAATAAAATGAGAACACATTACAAAGCAGTAAAAGAGGTGTGGGTGGGGTGTGATAGAAGTACTAAGTAGGAATAATGAGGTCTGTAAGGAAGAGGAGATAATTCATAGAGTAACTAATGCCTGAGTTCTTAAATTAAAAGTATAAATTTTCCTGAGAAAGCAAAAACTAGGGCACCAGAAGGTCATTAGTGTCTGAGTTGTGAGGCGAGACAGGGAAAGCTGCAGAAGACATGGTGGAAGTTTACTGAGGATCCTGTTGTGCAGAATGACAATACATTTTGGACAGAGTAACAAGAAGTCAAAGAAAGGTCTGCACGTGTTATCCTCAGGATCCGGGCTCTTTTAGGTTCTTGTCCCGATCAAAGATAGGATTCGAAATACACAAAAGGTGAAAAGGTTTTATTTGTACAAAAGGCAGGGAAACAAGTACACCCTGCAGAGAGCAGAACGGGCCCCTGGGGAGAAGGAAAGTGCTGGCTACCAGTGATCAGCTGCTGTCCTCTGTGTCCCCCGTGTTTGACGTCGCATCTAGGCCTGTAGGTGTCACTTTGGAGGGATTAAGAGTAGTGTTAGTTCTGTACAGTCATCACAAGGGGTGGCTAAAAGCATGGCCTAATACTTGGAAAAGCCATTTGCCTATTAAGCACGTAATCTTTGTCTGTCCCAAGAATCGCCCTGACCTGGTGGAGAGTCAGACCTCAGCATTTGGCCTCTTCTGGCAGCACAGCTGTAGCTGCTCTTGCCCTTAGGCAGCGTGACCATCCATCAGCCTCTCTGTCTAATTTTTGGAAGTGTTTGCTGTCGGTGGAGTTACTGTCCCAGCCTTTGAATCAGAACATAAAAAGATTCCTTTCTGCCGGGTGTGGTGGCTCACGCCTGTCATCCCAGCACTCGGGAGGCAGAGACAGGAGGACTGCTGAGTTCGAGGCTTGCCTGGGCTCCATAGTGAGCTCAGGGCCAGCCTGAACTGCAAGGTGAGACCCTGTCTCAAAAATTAAAAAAAAAAAAAAAAGAGTCCTTTCTTTTCTCATATGTATGGGAGGAAGGATTTTCTTAAATTGGATATTGCTAGTGTTAAAACCTCAGGAAGGGCACATTTGATTTCTCAAAAGGCCTTGTCAATCACTTTTCCTCATTCTAGGGGTACAGACTCAGGACCTTTAGCAGTCTCACAAAAAGGCTTTGCTATTAGTCCAATCTCAGATCTGGCAGAAACCTGCCTCTCTCAGGAAGGAACAAAGCAATTTCTTGGTGGCAGGAGACCCAAGGTCCTAGACAGCCTGAATCTAGGTCCTGGCCATCTATCATTCTCTGGATGTCAGTTTACATCCCACCTGATGGCCTTTCTGAAGAAATATGGAGTCTTTTCTTCATATCCTTTCCTAACTGGAGAATGGAGAGTTTGAGTAGGATTATGTTTGGACAGCTCTCAAATTAGGCCTTTATCATCTACACACTATAGGGTGGTTCTCTGTTTAAGGCTTAGTTCCTTAAATCCTTTTCCAGGGTTCAAGCTAAAGGGCGAAGTCTACTGCTAAAATCCTATTGGAGAACTGTCTTAGTATACAATTCCTTTGAAATGGGATTTTTCCATTTGAAGGCAAATAGAAACTGGGCATCCAGATGAAGTGGGATAGAAAGGAAAGCATCTTTGGGGTCGAAGGCTCAGAACCAGTTTGTATCTTCTGGGATTTAGGAGATGATTGTATATGGATCTGGTATCAGAAGGCTGATTGAGATTATAGCCTTTCTAATGAGGGAAATTTTGATTCTATATTATATAAAATACATATATTATATAACTTTGATTATATATCATATATATTATATCTTTTATATTATATGCAATTTTGATTGTATAGTATATACAAAGCTTTACCATGGAGAGAATGTAAATATTACATGCAGATAAACAGGGCCACAGAAGACCATGCTTGCTAAACCCAGAAGTTTTTACAAGTCTCTTGATTAGGTACCATTTTCAGTTAGGAAATCAGCATAGGACTTTTAGCTTTATAACTACAGGCATTGTTGAATTTGCTTCCCCCACCCCAAGTATTCAATTTTACCATATAGAAGATGCATCTGTTGGCTAATTAAGTCGGGGAGGCCTGACATAATCCCAAATTGCCTGGAGTTTCAGAACTGCCCCCAACTTTTCTGATAAATCTCTTCCTAGAAAGGGTGTAGGACAACACAGAACAATTAAAAACTCATGCTTGAGCATCTGACCTTGAAACTGACCTGTCAGAGGAGGTGTAAGGAAGTTCTGAGAAGGGGTCCCCTGACCCCTAAACCTAGAGGAAGTTCCCCAAAAAGGAAGATAAGAGAGAGTGGCTACCTCTGGAGCTACTGGTCCCTGAACTGTCTTACCCTTGATGTCCTGGGCCACCAGGGCTCCTCATGGGATTGAGAGATTTCTGTGGACGGGGGAACCATAGGGTCTCCAGGCCCCTTGAGTCCTCGTCATCAGAGTGAGAGATGAAGTTTCCCTGGTCTGGCCTATCCCCTCTCTGGGAGTGGGAAGAGTTAGCCATCCAGGGTCACGAGTCAAACATACTGGCTACCTGACACCAAGGAAGACCTATGTGGTGGCTTGCCACAGTCCAGTGTCTACAGTCTAGTTTCTTACTGTCTCCCTGATTGGCTGTGGGGTTTCCCTTGGTCAACTTGGATTCGTTTAAAGCACTGTCAATAGCAACAGCCATAATTTTGGCCTATATTTGCCCTCAGCCTTCTCCTTTCACCCTCATCTAAGTTCCAGTTGTTGAACACAGAAAAGGCTGTGTCCAGAGACCGGGAGCCCATCTGAGGTTTTTGTAACTTGTGCTGACTCTCTGGGACCGACTGAACAATAAAAGACTGTCCCTCCCGGGAAGATGGATCTAGACTTGTGATAGAGAAAGTTTTTAACTAAGTGACAATGGAGGATAGCTGGATTTTCCTCTTTGCTCTGGGTAACCTTTCTCACTATTTCCTAACCAATAGGTTTCTTAATGCATCTTTTTATTCCCATGATAAGAGCATTTATCATTTTAGACATTTCTAGTGTTCTGCTAATTATTGCAGGCCCTGTCTGCTCCTGCTGGAGGGACAACGGCCTCCCCAGGGTGGTTTCCTCCTCTTGGTGCAGCAGACTGTTCATCTGCATGTTTCCTACTCTCTTCTGGGATTCTTCGTCTTTTCATCTGGGGTACAGCGAGTGCCCAAGATATCGCACATCTCATCACAATAGATCAAGAGTAAGAGTCCAGGTTTGAAACCCATTTGTAAATCTACCAGAATCTTTTCAAAGTCAGCCTAGGTATTCTTTGCATTTTTGTGAATCTGCTACTAGGATCCCTCTGCTCCCGGGATCTGCGTTGGGGGAAGGATGGCGTGTGAGTTAGAAGAGCAGGAAGCACCATCCTGTGTATGTGCTGCAGGAATTAAAGCTGTCTGAGGAAGATGAAGAGGGGCTGGACATCCTGAGTCTTTCTGGGGAGCTTCAGGGTCACCCGAAGTGGATGGGCTAGTTTACTAGCCTGAGGATTATAAGGAGAAGTTTGAGGACACCGCCCATTGTCGTTGTTTTCACGAAACAGGTGTAAGATACACATATGCCCCTGGGACACACTAACAATACCAATCTATTTTGTCTTAGAAGCCTCTTTAAGTATCATAGTTACTAGGCAGTTCCAGAGATAAAGAGCCATGAAAGACTGAACATCATGGACTTTGCACCATTTTCCTTGCCTCTTGGAAAAGAGATCTAACTGAATGTAGTATTTTAACTTAGAATGCCATTCTCTACCCATCCTTCATCATTTTCTAGTTTATACTGGGCCCAAGTGGTATTGCAATAGAGGATAAGTTGTACTTTTAATCAGATTGTCAGGGTCAAGTGCTTTGCAACTTTTTTTTTTTTTTTTTTTTGAGACAGGGTCTCACTTTGTAGTTCAGGTTGGCTCTGAGCTCACTATGTAGCCCAGGCAAGCCTCGAGCTCAGCAATCTTCCTGTCTCTGCCTCCTGAGTGCTGGGATTATGGGCGTGAGTCACCACGCCTGGCAGATTTGCAACTTTTAAAAATACAATCTAATGAGAGAGAAAGAGAGAGAGAGAGACAGACAGACAGACAGATGGACAGGCAGACAGATGGGGGGCAGAGAGAATTAGATGGTATGGGGCCCTTCACACGGGATCCCATGCAGAAGGATGCAGACTCATTGAGTCTACAAGGTGTCTGTAATAATACTCAAGCAATACTGACCAAATGTCTCTGGCCAAGGGATACTGGTGCGGTCTTATTTTTTCTTCTTAGGACTCTCCATACCCTCTGGCCCACTGTGACTCTTTAGTGAGTAAATTCCCTCTGGGGGCCTCCGCTTAGCTACTTAGAGGAGGGTCAGGGCAGAATTCATCAGAGGCTCCATCTAGCCACTTACAAAAGAATATTCCTTACATTTATCCTAATAATAAAAAACTTTGGTATTTTGTTTATGGAGGTAGAGGTAGAGACCCCTTTATTTAGTATTTAAGAGAAGAAAACTACCTTTAAAAGTCACCACTGATAAATGCTGGTGAGGCTGTGGGGAGAAAGGAACACTTCACTGCTGGTGGGATTGCAGACTTGTGCAACCATTGTGGAGATCTGTGTGGAGATTTCTCAGAAAACTAGGACTAGGGGTCCCATTTGACCCTGCTATCCCCCTGCTAGGAATATACCCAAAAGAATTTAAAAAATCACAATGGAAAGACAGATGTACACCCTTGTTCATAGCAGCTCAGTTTGTGATAGCTCAATCTTGGAAACAACCCAAATGTCCATCAACTGTAGAGTGGATAAAGAAGATGTGTTTTTTTTTTTAATAAAATGGAGTATTACTCTGCCATAAAGAATGACAAGATCGATCCATTTAGGTGCAAATGGAGACACCTGGAGGATATACTAATAAGTGAAATCAGTAGATCACAGATAGACAATTTCCGGATCTTCTCTTTGGCATGAACACCTGTAGATGCAAATGAGCTTAGAAAGTAGGACAGCTTTTATAGAGTGGAATATTTCTTTAGGAAACTTGGTGTGGGAATGTGATGAGGGGAAGGAATAAATATGATACAGAAAGAAAATAAAAGAGTATGTATAAAGGGGGTGGGGAGGCATGGGTGGGTAGGGATATGGGTAAAAATGAGAATTAACTTTTGTCATATACTGGTACAAATTCCCCAATGTTATACGTGATTTTTGAGATGTATATAAATTGTACCAATAAAGAATTCAATTAAAAAAAACTCACCATTGAGGATCAGATTCCAGAGCATAGTCCCCTCCCATCACAGGCCTCAGTGAGAGCCTGCCCAGGCAGAGCATAGTAGTGCAGGGAAGACAGGATGGGAAGCAGGGCAAGGAAAGGACAGCTGCAGGAGAAGGGCCGGGAATGGGGCGGTGGAGGTGGGGAAAGTTATCCAGCAGGTTGCCAGATGCCAGGCCGATACCAGGAGTTATTTTTCTTGCCTCTACTCTGGCTCACCAAAACTATGTCATTGAGATCTGCACCTGTCTGGATTCTGGTTGTCCTGAACAAAGAACTGGACAAGAAAATGTGCAAAAGGTGTCAAGGTTTTACATTTACTGAAGGCAGTGTACTCTGCAGAGTAAGTCCAGGACAGCGGAGCCGAGAGTTCACTTTGTAGAGTGCAGATCCAGCCACAGAGAAGGAAAACAGTGGTAGTGACAAGGTTAATGGCTGCTGTCTTTTTTATCCTCCATTCTGACATCAGATCTAGGCCATTCTATCAAAAAAGCATTCTCTGACTGGTACCAGGAGCGGGGCCTGGAGGCTGTTCAGTAGCACGTGTCCTGTGACTCTGTGCCAATCTCTGTGATTGACAAGTCATACCCACTTAGCCTGCCACTTTCCCGTACACTCATCTCTCGCCTCACACGAGGAACTGACAAGATCATCGTAAGTGTTTTAAGCATACTTTTTGTTGAGACAAAGTCCCACTTGGACTTGTTGTGTAGCCCAGACTGGCCTTGAGCTCATGGCAGTTCTCTTGCCTCGCCTTCCGGACTGCTGGGATTACAGCTATGAGCCATCACACCCAGCAAGAGCGCTGTTAATGTGGGAGGAGGAGATTGTAGATATCTGTGTCCAGGGAATGAAAATGAAGGAGGGTAATAGGAAATGCTCAGATGACACTTACTGGTTAATTTGTATACTATGGTTGTGTGGAAGAAATAAAAATTTAAAAACATCTTAAACATGACTACTTTGGGCAATGCATTGATTCAATCCACACTGTGCTTATTTACATGTTCAGTTTTTTACACCACAGAAACAATGACATATTTACACATTTGTCTGATTTTTTTCACTGAAGAATGAGGTCTTGAGGTGCATCTATTTTACTATGAATGTCTCAAGTTTATCTTTATTTATGGCTGAGTAATACTCCAATGTATATAAAAAAACACATCTTCTTTAACCATTCTTCAATTGATGGGCATTTTGGTTATTTCTAAGATTTAGCTATTACAAACTGTTCTGGTATAAACATGGGTGTGCATATAGTACTGTGATTTGATACTTTTAATCCCATTTTGAAGGATACTAAAAAAGGGAAGAGCTGGGCCAAATGAAAACTGTAGTCCTAGATTTTTAAAAAAAATTTTGTTTTGTTTTGTTTTTTGGTATCTGGGTTTGAACTTAAGACCCTGGACTTGTGAGGCAGGCATGGTGCCACTGAGCTAAATCCCCAGTCCTTAGTTCTAGCTTTTTGAAGACTCTTTATACTGATTTCACAATAGTTGTGTAAGTCTTCACTACCACAAACAGTGGACAGGCACTCCTTTTTCCCCACAGCCCCACCACACTTGTTGGTTGATTTCTTGACAGAAGCCATTCTTTCTGGAGTGAGATGGGCTTTTATTGTTGTTTTAATTTGCATCTCTTTAATGATGTTGAACATTTTTTTCGTATATTTATTTATACTTTGTATTTCTTCATCTGAGAAGTATCTCTTCATCTCAGATGCCCAGTTTTGAAATGGATTTTTAAACTTTTCGGGGATCTGATTTTTTTTCAGTTCATAATACTTTCTAGATATTAGTCTTCTTTCTGGGGAACAGCTGATAAAAATATTTTTGCACTCTAATGGCTGTCACTGCACTCTGTTGGTTATTTTTTTTTTTTGGTGGGCAAAACTTTTTAATAAGATGAGAACCCTGTTGTTGATTTTTTGTGATAGTTCCTGTGTGATCAGGGTTTTGTTCACAAAGTCTGTGCCTATCCCCATGTCTTCAAGAATTCTATCCATTCTCTGACAGATTTAGGGCTTTTGTTTCAATATTTATAACTGTGATTCATTTTGCTTTTAGTTTAGTGCATAGTGAGAGTCATAGGTCTAGTTTTAGTCTTCAGCGTGTTCAGAGCCAGTTTTCCAAGGCAAATTGTGAATGAAGAAAGAAGAAATAAGTAGGACACAGATGCATAAATACTATATTAGTTCTCTGATGTGAGAAACTAAAGGTGTAAATGAGTTCTAAAATGTATGTTAGATATTGAGAAATAGGAAGAAAATGTTCAAAGGGGACATGGAAAGGGCAGGCAGGGGAAGTAGAGAAAGAAAAGAAAAAACTGGCTGGTTAAAAAAGGAAACAAAGCTTATGTCTATAGCAGGGTGGGGTTGTAGGGAGGCCAGGGGAAATGGGAAAAATGAGACTCAAGATGTATCATGTACAGGTACAAATTTTTAATGTCAAATGTGATCATAATGTATGTATAAAATGTACCAATAAAATCAATTAAGAAAACCGTATCTGTTTTTATTTTCTTCGAGGCTCATAATTGGCTTTGGAAGTGAGGAATGGATGCGTTTGGTGGTAGCAAAGTAAGGTATTTGAGATAACACACAATGCATGTGTATGTGATGAATATTAGCACGAGTAATGGTGGAAAACTGAAGAAAGGTCTTTTAAAAAACTTCTTACTTTTATTTTTTGCTGTACTGGGGATGAACTCAGGATCTTGTGCTTGCCAGGTAGGTGCAGGTACCACTGAGCTGAATGCCTGGCCCAGGATAATCTTTTAAATATGTTCAGAGGAATAAGAGTTAATGAGGATACACCCAAAATATTAGGATAAATGGGCAAAAGAAGATAGAGTAATTTTCTAGAAACTAAAAAAGGAAAAAGAAAAAGATGAGCTCAAAGATGGCAAGAAGATATCAGTGGTTAAATAAAGTAAAATTGATACAGCCCACTGTCATTGGAAATATTTGTGAAGTGTTTGGATTGACTGGAAGGAATGAAAAAATGGATTTGAGAGCAAAAGTAATTGAGGAAATGGATACAGTAAGGCATCTGTAAGGGTTTTTGTAAATAAAGGAGGAAGATAAGGGAGTAAAATGAGGGAAAAATTGAAGCAAAGGGAGTTATATTTTTTCTTATGTAGCAAATTGTGTTTATTTTTCAGCAAGGAGAAGGATCCGCAGAGAATTTGGAAGCAGATAAATCTGTTGTTTTATCACAGTCAGAAAGAAGAGCACATCTCCTAAAAGTTGTTTTCAAAAGATACCTTCCAGTACTCAAGTGGGAAATAATATGAAAACTTGTTTAACAGGTATTTTATACACCCTCCCCCCATGCGCACATTGTTGTGGATTAACTATAGCCCAGCTGAACAGAATCAGCATGGCAGTGGTGGGAGATCCACCTGAAGGTTGTTGCCAGTGGTATAAAAAGAGAACGAGACCTGAAAGACAAGATCTTTGGCTGTTGATTTTCTTGGAGACGCTTGCTGTGGCTGGTTTTCCTGATGGAACTTCCCTGTTACACTGCTGGAGGAGCTCAAGTCCTTGCCATTTCTTGGGATGGCTGCTGTACTTGACAGGGAAGCTCTGCTCTTTGTCTGCAGACTGTTTAGATTTCACCACTGGCCTTTGGGCCTTCCTGGTTCAGATCCTTGATGTGGACTCATATGACACATTGCTTCTGTCTGGACTCGTGGAGGACCCTGTCTTGGGCTCTAGGCCTTCCCCTAGACGGGTGCACTACATTGGCATGGGATCCAGGCTCTGCTGGATTCCTCTTGTGTGCAGACAGATCTGTTACACTCCTCTGTATTTGATGTTTTGGGTGAGTTTTATAAAATAAACCTGTAAATTGTGTCCTGTGTTAAACCTATTCCCTTGTAGATCCTGACCACAACATGTGTGTGTGTTTGTGTGTGTGTGTATATATGTGTGATTTCTTCTTAATAGAATAACACATTTTCCACTTGACTGGGATGTAGAGCATAGGGATGTTTTTCAACAAATAGCACAGGGATTTGGTGTATAAATGGCTCACTCTGAAGCAGGGACATGTGGTGGGAAAACAGAGTAGAGCAGAGGCTACCCAGTTCATTGTGACTGAGAAGCAGGTCGGCAGAACAGAGTCAGAGAGGAGAGGATGACACAGACCTAGAGGTTAGCTCCACCAGTGCCCTGGTGGATCCTAAAACCAGTGAGGTGCCAGTGCATCCTAACGAACACACAGAATGGCTGAACTTTCAACTATGTGCTATAACAATTGATATTGTGTGTGTGGGGTATTAGAACATGGCTCTCAACTGATGGAAATTTTGTCCTCTCAAAGGAGAGTGATTTCTCACATAGCTCTTACTCCTCTAACACTCCTAGTTGTTATTAACATCTTGCACTTGTGTGTTCCATTTATTACAATCAACAAGCCAATGTTGTTACAGTATGATTAATTAAAATCCATAGATTACATTAAGATTCACTTTGTGTTGAACAATCTGTGGCTTTTGATAAATGTATAAGACGCATCCATGTACTCTTTAGCACTGAGTGCTTTCTCAGCCTCTTCTGAAGGAGCTTTATGCTCCATCTATTCTACTTTTTCCTTCTTTCTTATAGATCCCTGGACCCACTAACTCTCTTGCTGAGTAATTATCTTCCATTGTATTGACACAACGCCTTTAATAGGACATCTTGGTTGCTTCAAGTCTTGGCAAGTATGAATAAAACTTGATAGAAGTTTTTTTTTCATGTTGTTTGAAGATGCTCATTTGCATAAATACCAAGAAGCATGCTGGGCAGATGTTACGGTAAGAATGTGTTTAGTTTTGAAACAAACTGTTAAACTATCATCCGATGTGGTCGGACCATTTCCCATTCCTATTAGAAAGAATTAGGACTTCAGTTGTTCTATATCCTCATCATCATTTGATGTTGTCAGTGTTCTGAATTTTAGCCTTTCTCATAAATATGCAGTGGTATCTCACTGTCATTTTAATCTGTAGATTCCTAATGACTAATGATGAACATCTCTCTATGCTCCTTGTTGTCATTACATCTTTTTTGCCCACTTGTCTTCTCAGGTCTTTTTTCCATTTTTAAATTGATTTGCTCATTTTCTTATGGTCAGTTTTAATCATTCTTTGTGTACTTTAAATACTGGTAATCTTTTATCAGGTATGTGTTTTTAAAATACTTCTTGATGATGGCTTATTTCTTCTCATTGTCGTAATAGTATCTTTGGTATAACAGAAATTTTTAATTTTAATGAAGTCAAACATTAATTTTTCTCTCGTGGCCTATATATTTTTTTAAAAAATTTGAATCTTTATTGGTACATTATATACACATCATGATCATGCTCAACATTGAGAATTTGTACCAGTATATAATATGGCTTAATTCTTTTTTTCCCCCTTCCCCTACCTATCCTATAACCCCCTGCTCCATATACATAAGCTTTGTTTCCTTTTTTTAACCATTACATTTTTTCTTTCCTCTCGTTACCCCTAAACTCCATTTTCTTTTGAATATTCACTATTTCACAATATCTATCATGCATTCTAGAATTTGACTTTGTATCTAAGAAGCCATTGCCAATGTAACGGCTTTAATATAATGACTTTGTTATCTTTTATCAATAATTTTAAAAATGAAGTTCTACACCTTGTGCAAACTCCTGAAAAACATTGGCTTAACGCATTCTTTTTATTTTTAAAAATTAGAGATAACCTTCTACATTCTACTTAAAATTGAATTCTGGGGAAATATTTGCTTCTCAGATATGCTTTTGGTCTTTCCTACTAATTTGGTCTTTCCTATTAATTTCTAGTAATTAATGTGATTTGTACTATTTTGACTTCCCAAAGAGCTACATTTATAATATCAGTAGTGATCTTATTACTTCCGTATATGACTAGTTCTTCCTTTATCTAGGAGAACTCTTGGCTGCTTTTTAATTGCTTTAATGTAATTATCTTGCAAGAGACATCATTAGGTGACTTTATCAATTCTGGAAGAAAAAGAACACGTACATAAATAAAACACTACTTATAGCATAGTGTCCCAGAGAAGAATCACTAAATGTGAAACCTAGCATTTTTTTCTGACTATGCAATAGCTTAGAAATGACGGTATAAATAAATTTGTTTTACCAGAACACTTAATTTTATGTCAAGAAAAAAGTCCGAATGTGAATTTTGAAATAGTTTAGTTCTAGTCTATCAGTATTGTAAGACAGCTGTCTGATAGGAGGCCAAGGTCATATTTCCAAAGCCCTGAGTGTGAGGGGTGTGTATGCTTTGCACCGGGCTGAAGTCTCGTGGCTCTTGCTCCATGAAGGGATTTCAGAATCTTTTGAGGACTCACTAATGGGAACAGTTTAGAAAACTAATCTATTTGCATTTTCTACAGATAGAAAATTTCTACCAAGACCTTAGAAATATATAGGTTCAGTTAGAATTTGGCACATCTCATTTCTATCGCCTGTTTTGACAACTGTGCATGGGGGACATAATGTCAGACAGAGAATTAGAAAGGAGACTTGAATTAATAACCAAAACTCTGCAAGAGGACTAACAAAGGTGTTATCACGTGGAGAGAGCACAGACTCCTGGGTCCAGGACCTGGCTAAACATTTCAGGCTCATCTAGGAAAAGATCTAAGTTTGTGTAGAATTAGCAATCTAGGGAAGGAGATGGACAGTTATTATGAAGTGTGAGAATTATTGTGAAAGGTGAAGAGAGAAGAAGAAGGAATGTGGATACAGGTAAAACAAAGAGGCATCTGTGATTTCATAACAGTGGACAGAAGTGGCAGCGTGGAGAATTTAGGCCACAAGTCCCCCAATCCTGAGAGTGAGAGCCGCTGGGTATGGGGACAGCTTGTTAAACCATCCGAAATAACTTGTAAAAACACAGAGATCTTCACACACACATGAGAGGAAAGCGTGGCCTGAGTGTGGCCCTCAGGATGCAGCCATGACCTCCCGAGAACCTTGGGGGGCAGCAGTAGCTGATTACGTTAGTGAACTTAAACGCAAGAGATTCATCTTGTGTATTAGAAATCACATTAAAGTGTTAAATGTATCACAAAGTGATAATCAGTTAAACATTCCATGCTCTGTGAGGTGAGAGCAATCTCAAGGCTCTTTATGAGCTGCAATGTGGAATGAGCTTTTTTAGGGTCTGAGGTGCAATATTAGGGTCGCTCAGACCAGTTAGTGAAATAATAGGTTCTGAATGCACCATTTGAGTGGCTATTTGTTGTGTGTGTGGGGTGGGGTCGCCCTTCACTCTCAGCAGTGTGGGTACCTCCCCATAATGTGCTTCATAATACAGCACCACCAATCCTCCATGCTAAGTTTTTGTCTGGATTATAGTTCATGAGCTCTATGTTGTTTTTTTTTTTTTTTTTTTTTTTTAACCAAAGGGCTAATTTGGCGAAGTGCTATAGGTGTAAGCTTTATTGGTTTAGGTGTTTCTGCACTGGCTACTGTGGCTATTTATATAGCAACACATTTTAAATTATTTTTATACATGTCACTCTATCATCAGACACAGGCGACAATGGATAGGCAGGGCAGGATCTTGGTGAATCTTCCTTGGGAACTTGAGGATCACGGAAGACCAAAAGTTGAAGACTAGAACAACCTGGGCGGCAATATAGGATGAGAGATGGAGATAGAGAGGGGGAGAGACAGACAGACAGACAGACACAGACACAGACATGACAGAGAGACGGAGAGATAGACGAGGTGGAGATGGAGTCAGAGAGGGAAAGAGGGAAAAAGATCCGAGGTAGACCTGATAATCTGTCATGGGGTGCACACCATGCTCCCACTTAGGAAGGGGGATCCTGAGGAAACTGATGAGACAAACGTGGGGGACTAGTTACAGCAGGGTCATAGTCGAAGGAAGTCCAGACACAGGAAGGCAGCAGGAAGCCATAGGGGAGTATGCATTTTGCTAGGAGCAAGGACTACTTCGTTTGTCTTGACCGAAGGCAGCTCCAGGCTTGAAGAGTTAGTGGAAGGTGACCAAGGGCCACGTGTGGCTCAGTGGGAAAGTGGCCACTGTAAGCAGCAGACACGAGCAGAGAGACTTCTGCTGTTCGGTGTCTATGTGATCTTAGCCTGCTCGTTCTGATGTGGGCCCCACAGCTCTGGCGTGCTTCGGGGCGTTGCTTCTGTCTGGTCTGAGGTGCTCCGTCACCGTAGGCCACAGTGACTCTCTCGCGTGCAGCAGAATCCCACCTCCTGGCTTCTTGTTATTTAAACACTGCAGTTCTCTGTCCTGGGCTCACACCCCTTCTGCCTTCCAGTGTTAAAAACACTCAGATCACCGCCTCTCTGCCCAAGGGCACTGAACCTTTCAAAACTCCACCAACATCTGGTGGTGCATTGACTCTATCAGTCAACTGCTAATCTTATCTGTTATCTGAATGTATGGCTAACGTCTCCCAGAGTGCTGACAAGGGCCTCTCGGCCATGTTGAAGTGTCGTTTGGCTCCTCTGTGAAGTCTCCCAAACCCTGCAACAGCGGGCACTGACCTTGTGCCTGGTCCTCGGTAAGCCTCTCATAACAGCGATTGTCTCCTAGAATTCTTGTAATCTTCACTGTAAGTGGGACCATGGCAACAGTACACTAAGCCCATTAACACGTGCAATCAATACATATTCATCACAAATAATCGCAAAAAGTAGTACTTCTCACTATCCAGCACAGGGCCACACAGGCTGCCCTAAAGGGGGGCTTGCTGAGATTCCAAACCCCATGCTTTTTTACCCTTTGATCGAGGCTCCGCTTATTTCTTTGCTTTTCTTTCTGAGTGATCCTCACGAACCTATTTTTCACTTCTTTGGCCCAAATATTACTGTGCTGAAAGAATATGGGCTCCAGAAACACTTAATGGTACCAATGCCACACTTCTGATCAGACTCCTGTATTCATTCCACAGCAGGCCTCATCTTGCCCTGGGGTTTCTGGAGCCTGCTCAGGACACAACGAACTTTCGAAGCCAGCTTCTGCCAGTCCAGCCTCCTCTTCATGTTTCACTCTACAGCCAAATCACAACCAACAAAATGGCATATTGAAAGTTCCCGTTTCTTCTGTGTTCTACCACATGTGGAATGGCATTTTTTAAAATTAATTTTTATCTTTATTGGTACATTGTATATACACATCATGATCACACTCAATATTGGGAATTTGTACCAGTATATGATACCATCTAATTCTCATTATTTCCCATTCCCCTACCCACCTCACAACCCCCTACCCCCTAAATACATAAGCTTTGTTTCCCTTTTTTTATTACCATCACATTTTTTCTTTACTCCTCATTACTTCTCCACCACATTTCCCTTTGAATATTTTCTGTTTCACAATATCTATCATACATTCTAGAACTCATTAACATCTTCAATTTTTCACACCAGAGAACAGAGATGATATTTACACATCTGTGACCTATTTATTTCACTTATGAGTATGTCCTGAAGGTACATCCATTTGAGTATAAATGACTCAAACTTATCATTCTTTATGGCAGAGTAATACTCCATTTTTAGAGAAAAAAACACATCATCTTTAACCAGTCTCCAGCTGATGGGCATTTGGGTTGTTTCCAAGATTGAGCTATCACGAACTAAGCTGCTATGAACACGGATGCATATATCACTATGATAGGATTCTTTTAATTCTTTTGTGTGTATTCCTAGTAGGGGAATAGCAGGGTAGAGTGACATTTTTGACTGTCAAGAGCTCTATAAATACTAGTACTGAGAATTATAACCATATGTTATTACTAAGGAAGGTTGGGGATAATTATTTGAACAAGAGCATAGAAATGCAAAAGGACTGCATTTAAGAGAATATAATTTTGTATTTGTTTCTCTTGTTTCTCAGGGAATTTCAGGCAAGGCACTTATAATATGAGTATTTAACAAACTCATGCTCAATTCAAGAATGGTGGCACACACTTTTAACCTCTGAATTGGGGAGGCTGAATCAGGAGGATCACCACGAGTTTGAGATCAGCCTGAGCTACATAACAGTTTAAGTCCAGCCTAGACTACATAGTGAGACCCTACTTAAAAAAAAAAAAAAAAAAAAGCAAAGCAAAACAAAATAGACAGCTTCTTCTCATTAATCCAAGAATAAATAAAAATAACAATAACTAAAACTTTATGTATCATTCATAAATAAATATATTCTCTTGGAAAAAGCTATATGCAGCTCAAAATACTATTGTTATTAAAGTGATACCCCAAGCCACTGTAATATCAAGAAATGTTAAACTTGACCTCATTTCTGGGAGGGCTACTGTTAAATCCTCCATAAATTCACAGTGGGTAGTTAGGAGAAAATGATGGATTGTGTGGAAAAGACCCAAGTGCTAGATCTCCATCCTCGGTAAGGACATCTGTACCACAAAAAGATGTGTGGTTCATGGGGCCTTTTCATCCCAACTTTACCACCTGCACATTTATAGCTCCCAAGTGAGGCTCAGCTTGATCCCTGCACGCTGATTAAATGTGGAAAGAAAACAGCAGCTGCAGCGAAGGTTGGAAGAAGAGTATTAGAGCTCGTATCCAGCAACACTACCAAATTTGGTAATTAAGTCTAGCAGTCTCTTGGTTGAGTTTTTAGGATCTTCAAGATAGAGTATCATATCATCAGCAAATAATGCCAGTTTAACTTCTTCCTTTCCTATCTTTATTCCTTTTATATCTTTGTCCTGCCTGATTGCTATGGCTAATGTTTCCAGTACTATATTGAACAAGAG